>PVIY010001324.1:141320-154983 GCA_004026745.1 Myrmecophaga tridactyla | reverse complement strand
GTCACACAAGTGTGTTCTTTAAAAAGAGAAAGGAGGGGAATTGTGGCACTATACCCTGGTGCATCCGTTATATGAGGGGTTTTTGGTCCTAATATCTCACAGCCCTTTTCAGAGCTACCACAAAACCACTAGTCCTTCCTGTTAACACAACATCCGCAGTTACAGGCACACTCAGAAACTACTTCCCCCTGGTAGCTACCAACGTCACAATCACCCTATCTTTCCTCATTGTATGATTGGTTGCCCTCCCCTGGAGTCCCCGCCCTGGCTCCACCTCTCCACAAATGCATATATTCCGGGACTCACCGAGCCTCAGGGTCTTTAGCTGCTGGTAGCCATGGCGTAAGTGCCTATACACAATAAAGCTTCCCTGCCTTATGCCTCGATTGACTCAGCTTCCAGTTCTTTAGACCCGCTGTGGGTAATCCCAGCGCGCGCCCCTTAGACCCAAATCTCCTGAGCTGGCTCCCCCTTTACTTCTGCCTCCAGACGACGTGGAGAGAAGGACCTCGCTAGCCTAGCGGAACAGACTCCGCATTCCATCATGGCCTCTTTCTGTCCCTCTTAATCAGGATTGGCAATGGTTCCTTTTATAGAGATTCCACAGTACTCCTGTCAGTTCCCTATGCAATAGGCTGGGACCATGCCCATAATAAAAAGGACTTTCAACAAATCCTTCATACACAACTCCATGTCAAATCCTGTCTTCCTCTGAAATGGCTGACTGATTCCACATTTGGTTAAGTCCTCACATGGAGCACTACTCTCTGGGCTCTATGTTTCTGGCAGCCCAGAAATTTCCTTGTCATCCATGTCTGGTTTCTTTATACCAAAGAGTTCAGTTCCCAGTTTATCTCTTTCCTGTCAAATTTCACTATAAACTGCAAGAAGAAAGCAGGCTTCACTTTACATACTTAAGTTGGAAATCTTTGCTGCTGAATTTCCAAGTTAGTGGCTTTTACAATCTGCCTTCCATCTGAAACCAGCAGCCAGTTTTTCTAGATTCTTTGCCACCTTAAAACAAGGATCATATCCTTCCAGTTTGCAAAAATATGTACCTCGTGTCTGTCTAAGGTCTCATCATAGGTATGTTCAGAATCCACATTTCTACCAACCATCTCTTCAAAGCATTCTAATTCTTCTCTATCAAGCTGTACACAACTACTCTAAAATCTTCCCCTTATCCATTCAAAAAGCTATTCCAACATGTTTAGTACTTGTAAGCCAAAGCAGCACCCCACTTCTCTGGTACCAAATTTGTTTTAGTTTTCAAAATGCTGTAATGTGACATATCAGAACTCGAATGGCTCTTTAAAAGGGGAATTTAATAAGCTACCAGTTTATTGTTCTAAGCCTAGGGAGATGTCCACATTAAGGCACCAAAAAAGGTTACCTTCATTCAAGAAAGCCCGACGGGTCTGGACCAGCGCTGTCAGCTGGGAAGTTATGTGGCTAACACCTGCTGTTCTTTTGTTCTGGGGGATCCATTGCTTTCAGTCTCTATCCATGTGGATGCTCTTCACTTTGCTTCTCTGGGGCTGGCTTTCATCCCATGTCTTCCCTTGGCTTTCTCAAGGTCCTGATTTGCTTAAAATCTTATGGCAATATATACTGGGTTCCAAGTATCTCCAAAGATCTGTCTATCTGTTCTCCATTTGTCCACATCAGTGTCCGCTCTGCTGTGACACTTCTGTTGGCTGTGAGGCTTCTGTTGTTTCTCTAGTCTCTGTCATTTTTCAAGGCTCTGTTGTTTCTATCATTTCTGATTCTCTGCAAAATGTTTCCTCTTTTAAAGGATCCAGTAACCTAATTAAGTCCTACCTGGAATAGTGGAGTTCCATCTCCATCTATTCAATGGTCCCACACACAAATGGGTGTGTCAAATCTCCGTTGACATAATGTAATCTAGTTTCCTACCAACAGTAAAAGAAATGGCATCTTCCACAAAATTGGATCAGGATTAAAACATGGCATTACTGGGGTATATAATAATTAAAACCAGTACATATGGTGTAATAATAATAGCTATGGGAAGATAGAATCCCTGGAAAATGCTGAACTTTTCCTAGATAGATCTGTAGCTGCCTGTCCTGAGGAAAGGTCTTTCCCACCTCGAGCCAATCTTTAGAAAACAGCTTCCTGGCCTCCAGTCTGCACAGAAGAGTCTTCCATTCAACATCCACCTGAGATTAACCCTCATTATCCACCTAATGAGATTAAACTGCTACCTTGTAACCACGTCTTCTGAGAAAACAGCCCTGACTCTTCTGTCTGGAGTGATTACTCCTGTTTCACTGTATGTTTCACAATAGATGAAAGACCCCTCTATATCTTCTCATGACTCACCCACACCACCCCCCTTTCCCTCAGTACTTACAAGTAGACTAATATCTCAACAGGCACCAAAAGATGAGGTGCAAAGTGTGACTCATGAGATGGTATGCTATACTCTAAAAGAATTGAATGAGTTTTCCTATATATATAGACAGAAATCAGGAAAATATGCGTATGACTGGATATTATGGGTGAAGGATAATGAGGGAAGGAATATAATGTTGGATCAAGCTGACTTTATTGATATGGGGTGCCCAGTTTGAAAAGATTATGTACTATAGAAAAACCATTTTGTAACCCTGGTCCATCTCATGGAGGTAGCCATTTATTTTAATCCCTACCCTGTGATTTAGGCTGGAAACTTGATTAGGTTATCTTCACGGAGATGTAGCACACCCAATTGTGGGTATTAACATTTGATTAGAGGGAGATGCGACTCCACCCATTCCAGGTGGGTTTTGATTAGTTTATTGGAAAACTTTAAAAGAAGAAACATTTTGGAGAGAGCCACAGAGTACATAGCCAGAAACCTTTGTAGAGGAAGAAGGAAAATGCCCCTGGGGAAACTTCAAGAAACAAGAAACATGGAGAAAAAACTAGCAGATATCACTATGTTTGCCACATGACTTTCCAATTGAGAGAGAAACCCTGAACTTAATCAACCATCTTAAACCAAGGTATCCTTCCTTGGATGACTTTGATTGGACATTTCTATAGTCTTGCTTTAATTTGGACATTATCATGGTCTTAAAACTATTAACTTTCAACTTAATAAATTCCCCCTTTTAAAAACTATTCTGTTTCTGGTTTATTACATTCTGACAGCAAGCGAAATAAAACATGAGCCCACTAAACAGAGATTCTGCATTCAGTGTTGTAGTTTGAGGGATTAGTAAGGGTATTAACAGTTTGTTTGGACAGTTAGCTGAAACATGGGTGAAAAGGTTGCCAACATTACCTGAGGTTAAAATGCCAGAATTGCCCTGCTGTGATATAGATGAGGGGATCCAGGGACTTAGAGACTTTGTAATGTAAGAGTGAATATATCATGGGTTACCTGCTCCTACACCTCAGGAATATCCTGTGGACTCACATTTCTCCAGAACCTTGAGAAGTGAATTTATGAGACTATTTCCATCGTTCCTGAAGAGGTCTGAAGTCGTCTTTCTCTGTTGAGCTGTGGGAACTGCTTTGACTGAGCTGGAATCCTTAAAAACAATGGGGATTTTGGATCCTGAGTTGCCAGAAACCATGTGACAACATCTAATCACCATATACAAGGTGGATGTGGCCACCATAGTGGAGAATAAACTCAAGGCAGCACTCAAAATAATCTGACTGGCAGAGATTTTGGTGCTGGTTATTAGATCAAGGGGTATCCTGAAGAAAAATAGATAGGCAGCCTACTAAATTCTACTTTGAGCTGTATAAGTAGCAGAATTCTAGGTCAATGAACTGAAGTCTAACTTGAATTACAAAACAGAAAGCCATGGCCCCTTAATCAATTCCCAGACTTGAAACAGTTTACAGACACAGAGACCTTTGAATGAGGAAAGGGCTGTGTACAATTGGAGAAAGATCCTTTTATATTGCCCACTTTTAAACTTCCTCCAAGGCTTCTCCAATGGACCTATGGCCTTTTATAAGGGTGACTCTGCTCTAGGGAAAAGGAAATATCAATATTTGGGAGATTATTCGACCCTGGCTCAGAAGTAACATTAACTCCAGGATACCTAAAATGTCACTCATTCATCAGTCAGAGTAGGGGTATATGGAGATCATGTGATTGATGGAGCTGCAGCTCAGGTCCATCTTACAGTGTGTCCAGGGTGTCCCTGAACCTATTCTGTTGTCATTTCTCCCATTCCAGAATGCATAATTGGAACCCACATACTCAGCAACTGCCAGAGTTCTGACACTCTTTCTCTGACTTGAGAAGTGAAAGCTATTATGGTAGGAAAGACCAAGTGGAAGCCACTAAAACTGCCCCTACCTAGAAAAATAGTGAATCTGAAGCAATACCATGTTCTTGGAAGGATTTCAAAGATTAGTGCCATGCTTATGACTTGAAGGATTCAGGTGATGATTCCCACCATATCCCTTTCAACTCTTCTTTTTTGGACTGTGCACAAAAACAGATGGGTCTTGGAGGATGACAGTGGGTTATCACAAACTTAAGCATGTGGTGACTCCAACTGCAGCTGCTCTCCCAGATGTAGGGTCATTCCTTGAACAAACCAACACTTTGCCTTGTACCTCGTATGCAGCTTTTTGTCTGGAAAACACTTTTTTGTCAATAGCCATCAGTGAGGACCACCAGAAAGAGTTTGCATTCAGCTGGCAAGGTGAGAAGTATGCCTTCTGTGTCCTGCCTCAGGGCTACATCAACTCTCCAGGCCTACGTCACAATCTTGTCAATAGGTAACTCGAACCTTTCTCCCTCCCAAAAACATCACCATGGTCCCTTATATTGGACCTAGAGAGCAAGAAATAGCAATTATTCTAGGCTTGCTGGTAAGGCATTTGTGTGTGAGGGTATGGGAGATACACCACAAAAAGAGGGTGCTTCCACATCAGTGAAATTCTAAGTTTCCAGTGGTGTGGGGTGTGTCAAGGTATCCTTTTGAAGGTGCAGGATAAGTTATTCATCCGGCCCCTGCTATGACTAAAATAGAAGCACCATGCTTAGTTCCTCTCTTCATGCTTTGGAGACAAAATATGCCTCATTTTGGTGTGCTACTGTAGTCCATTTACTGAGTGACCAAAAATGCTGCTAGTCTTGAGTGGGGACAACAACAAGAGGAGGTTCTGTGACATGCCTAGGCTGTTGTGCAAGCTGTTCTGCCACTTGGGCCACATGATCCAATAGATCCAATGTGCTTGATGTGTCAGTATCAAATATGAATGCTATCTGAGGCCTTTACCAGACAGACTTCTACTAGAGAATCACAATGCAAACTCTTAGAATTTTTGAGCAAAGCATTACCATCCATTGCAGATTACAAATCTCCTTTTGGGAAACATTTTTCAGCCTGCTATTGGGCCTTAGTAGGGACTGAATGCTTAAATATGGGTAACCAAGGTACTATGTCATGTGAGTTACCTATCATGAGCTGGGTATTTTCTGACCCATCAAGCTGTAATGTTGGGCTTGTGAAGCAGCACTCCATCATGAAATGGAAGTGATGTATTTTAGATAGGGCTTGATAAGGTCCTGAAGATACAAGTAGGTTTCATGAGGAGGTGTAACAAATGTCCATGCCCCCCACTCCCACACATTACCTGCTCTATCCCAGATCATACACATGGCCTCTTGAAGAGTTCCTTAAAGTCAGTTGACTGAGGAAGAGAAAACTTAGACCTTGTTTAAAGATAATTCTGCATGATATGTTGGGACCACACAGAAGTGGACAACTACAAGGCTACAACCCCATTCTGGGATGTCCTTAAAGGACTGTGATGAGGGAAAATCCTCCTAGTGAGAAGAACTTCAAGAAGTGCACCTGGTTTTCATTTTGCTTGGGAGGAGAACTGACCAGAGGTGAATTTTTATAATGACTCATGGGTTGTTGCTAATGGCTTGACTGGACGATCAAGGACTTGGAAGGAGCGTGATTGAATAACTGATGACAAAGATGTCTGGGGAAGAGGTAAGTGAATAGAATTTACTGAGTGGCCAAAGAACATATAGATATTTGTGTCCTATGTGAATGATCACCAGAGTATGATATCAATAGAGGAAGATTTTAGTAATCAAGTGGACATGATGGCCTTTCCTGTGGATGCAAGTCATCCTTTTTCATCAGCCATTCCTGCCACTGTCCAATAGGCTTATAAACAAACTAGGTATAGTGGTAAGAATAGAGGCCATGCATGGGCTCATCAACATGGGACTTCTGCTCATCAAGGCGGAACTGGCTGCAGCCATTGCTGAGTGCCCAATCTGCCAGAAGCCGAGACCCATACTCAGTCCCTGATAAGGCAGTATTCCCCCAGTGATCAGCCTGCAACTGGTGGCAAGTGGATTACATTGGACCACTTCCATCATGTGAGGGGCAGTGATTTGTTCTAATTGGAATAAACAAATACTCCGAATATGGGGTTTCATACCCTGTATGCAATGCTTCCACTAAAACTACCATGCATGGACTTATAAAATGCCTTATGCACCATCACTGAATTCCACATAGCATTGCTTCTGATAGAGGAACCCACTTAACAGCAAATGAAGTGTGGGAATGGCCACATATTCTCTAGTCATACCATGTTTCCCATCATCTGGAGGACACCGTGTTGAAAGAACAGTGAAATGGTCTTTTCAAAACCCAATTATGGTGCCAACTAGGTGGCTATACTTTGCAGTGCTGATGCAGTGTTCTCCGAGAGTCTGTGTGGCCTGTTCCTCCCATAGCGAGGATTCACAGGTCCAGTAATAAAGGGATAGAAATGGGAGTGTCACCACTTGCTATAACCCCTAGTTATTCACTGGGAAAAATTTTGCTTATTGTCCCTGCAACCTTTAGCTTTGTTAGCTTACAGGTCATAGTTGCAAAAGAAAGAGTGCTCCTATCAGGAGACACAACAATGATTCCATTGAACTGGAAGTTAAGTCTGCCACCTAGCCACATTGGGTTTCTCATGCCACTGAATCAATGGGCATGAAAGGGGATCACTATTCTCTCTGGGTAATTGATCCTGACTGTCAAGGGAAAATAGGACTGTAACTGCACAATGGAGATAAAGAGGATTTTTTTCTGGAATACAGGAGTACCTTTAGGGCATTTCTTATTACTAGCATGCCCTGTGATTATAGTCAATGGGAAATTAAAACAACCCAAGGCAGGCAGGAATACTAATTTCTCAGAAACTTCAGGAATGATGGTCTCTTTCACCACATCTGGCAAGGAACTATGACCAGTTTAAGTTCTTGCTGAGAGTAGAAGGAATATGAAATGGGTGGTAGAAGAAGGTAGTGATAAATATGAACTATGACCATGTGACCAGTTACAGCCATTTCAGTGTAAATCAGGTTTAGTAAAGCAGTGAACAAGATCAGGAAATAGAATGATCTTATTTTAATTAATAATTTTTCCCTTAATCTTTCTCTTCCTATGTATATTGATCTATTTTATATTACTTTTTATGCATATGTACAGCATTGACGTTAAAAAGTCTGTGAAATCCCAGTACCTGCCTATGTAAAAAAAAAAGTATGTGAAAAAGGGAATTGGGTTACAATTGTTCATTTATTTTAAAAGCATGATTGACACACTATTTAAAATGACTAATTCACTTACATGAGCAGACTCATCCAAATTATATCTTCCTCTTGTCTGACACTCTCTGGCTTCTGCAGCTTTTGACGTTTATGTCCCTTTTCTTTTGGTCGTTTATCTTCTCTGGGTGCACAGGAAACTACATGGCATTGCTAAAAGAAATCAAACAAAGTCTAAATAGGATGAAATTGATTGCCTGCTCATGGACAGGAAGGTAAAATGTAGTTAAGATTTCAATTCTACCCAAATTGATGTACAGTTTCAATGTATTACTAATCAAAATTCCAGGAACATACTTTGAGGACTTTGAAAAGTTAGTTATCAAATTAACTTCGAAGGGAAGGAGACCTCAGATAGCTAAAGACATACTAAAAAATAAGAACAAAGTGGAAGGAATAAAGTTTCCTGGTTTTTAACTTTATTATAAAACCACAGAGTGAAAAGAGCATGTTTACTGGAACAAAGATGGAAGTATTGACCAATGGAATTGAATCAAGAGTTCAGAAATAGACTGTCAAATATATGGTCAACTGATCTTTGACAAACACCCCCAAATTCACTGAGCTGGGACCAAATAGTCTTCAATAAATGGGCATGGGAGAACTGGATATCAATAACCAAAAGAATGAAAGAGGACCCTTCCCTTGTACCCTAAAGAAAAACGAACTCAAAGTGCATCAAACACTATAAGAACCAGCGACATAAAACTCCTGGAAGAGAATATAGGACAAATCTTCAAAAGTAAGTAATAGGAGGTTGCTTTCTAATCTTTGCACCCAAAGCACAAGCAATAAAAGAAAAAAAATAGATAAATGGGAATTCTTCAAAATCAAATCCTATTGCATCTGAAAATACTTTGTTGAAAAGGTGAAGAAGCAGTCAACTCAATGAGAGAAAGTATTTGGAAATCATGTATCAGCTAAAGGTTTGATATCCCAAAAACATAAAGAAATCATACAACTCAACAACAAAAGAACAAACAACTCAATTAAAACTGTGTTAAAGATATGAATAGACATTTTTGGAAGAGTAAATGCAGAAGACTAAAAAGCACATGAAAAGATCCTCATTTTCAAAGCTAGAAGGGAAATGCAGATCAAGACTAAAATGAGATACTACCTCACACATATAAGAGTGGCTGCTGCAATTAAACAAACAGGAAGCCACAAATATTGGAGAGGATATGGAGAAAGTGAGGTGCTTTTTCATTCCTGATGTGAATGTAAAATGTTACATCCACTGCAGAAGACAGTCTGGCTGTTCCATAGAAAACTAAATATTGAGTTGCCCTAGCAAAAGCACTACTCAGTATATACAAACAAAAGCTGAAATCAGTGACAGAATTTGTACACCAATGTTCATAGCAGCATTATTTACACTTGCCAAAAGATGGAAACATTATAAGTGTCCAACAGTGGAGTGATAAACAAAATATGGTGTATACCTATAATGGAATATTAGGCAGAAGGAAGGAAAAATGACATCCTGAAGCATATGAAAATATGGATGAAACTTAAGGACATAATACTGAGTGAATTAAGCCATACACAAAAGGACAAATACTGTCTGAGTTCACTTTTGTGACCTTGGTTAAAGGTAAACTCAGAGACTAAGAATATAGAATATAGGGGACCTAGAAAGACAAAGAAGCTAGTGATTAGTGAGTGGTTAGCTAATGTGGTTGAAATTAAACGTAAGGGAATGGAGAGAAGTGAAGGCTGTTCATTAGTGGGTCAATAAGAAATCTTGCCATATTGAAAATGAACATGACTGAAAGGGGTTGTATAGAGCCAAGATAACACTATTGGCTAACAACATGCCAATATAACTAAGTTCTTGCATGAACTTCAAGGGCATGAATTCTGTATAAAGAGTTTATAATAACAAGGTATATGGGGAAAACAACTATTGCATGCTATGGGCTATGTTTAACAGAAATGTAATTACAGTACCATTGCAATACAGGTGTAAATAATCATGGGGGAGAGTTAAAGAGTTAAGAGGAGGCTTGGACTTTCTACTTGGTGAAGGTGTGTTTATTGGTTATTTTTCTTTTGGAGGCAATGAAAAATTTCCAAAACTGAGAGTGGTGGTAATTATACCACTAAGTGAGGATAATGGGAGATATAGACTGTTGACTTAGGACATTATATACAATGTCCAATGGGTGGAGATGTCTGAAGTATACACTGACTGAGAAGTAGATTGGCCCCCTGTGTTGTGCATATATCATCAAATATTGTGCTATTACCAAAATGGGTGAAGTCATGAAGCAAATAATGATGTGAATGAACCTATGGGACATTATGTGATGCAAAATAAGCCAGAAACAAAAGAGTAAATATTGTATGGTCTCATTTAGAAAATTCTTATAAGAAAATTGGGGCTTAGATTGTGAGCTCTTATAGGAGTCACATTTAGTCCAGAGCTGAAATCATTTTTCATAGATTTTCGGAAGCTGTGCTATATATGTATAACCTGGTATTTACCTGAAATTTGGGTACATGTGTGACACTCAGGTTTGAAAGACAGTTCTGCAGATTTGAAAGACAGCATTGCCACATACAGCAACTGTTAAAGAAATTAAGAAAGACATCAGGCTTCAATTAGAGATAAGAATGAAGCCTATTGTGTTGGCACTAAGGTAAAAGAATACAGGGGTAATGAAGACTGTCAATATTTTTTAATTTCACCTTCTTTATGAGACCAAAGGAAGAGAGTTTTATTTTTTCCAAAACTCAAATTTTCTGTAGGACATAATCTAACTCAACATTTACACAACCCAAACACATGGACTTCAGAGTGGGAATGAGGGCTTGTAATGCTGTATAGTTTAATATATTGCCTGGATATATCCCAAACAATTCTGAGCAGATAATTTAAAAGTGTTGGTAAAGCCCCTTGAGGGATGGAAGAAAATATATTGAACAATTAAATTTTACCTCTTGGGAACCCCCTGATACTGTCACAAACCAGAGGGACTCCCAAGTCAATAGGCCAAGATCTTGAGCTTGAGACTTGCTCTTGTAATGTTTATTTATGTAGCAGTAAGCTAAGCTTACCTAGAGTTATGCCTAAGAATTACTTCCTGAAAACCTCTTTTGTTGCTCAGATGTGACCTTTCTGTCTTGCTAAGCCTAACTCTGCAAGGAAAACGATTACCCTTTCCCCTATGTAGGATATGACATCCAGGGGTGAGTGTCTCCCTGGCAATGTGAAATATGGCTCCCTGGGATGAGCCTGGCCTTGGCACAATGAGATTGGCAATCCCTTTCTATCCAAAAGCAGGAAAAGAATTTTAACAAATAAGGTATCAGTGTCTGGGAAAGCGCTAATATATTCAAGAGGTTACTCTGGTGGCTACTCTCATGCAAACTTCAGCTAGATATTACTACTTATCATGGTTTGCCAAATCTTAACTAAAAGCATTCCTGCCAACCTAGAAAACAATTCTGGCTTTATCTGGGATCCTACAAATGTTCCATGCATTGTGATTACTTTCCAGGAACTTGCAACATCCAGATTGGTTTCTAGGGCAGATAATTCCTGAGACCCAGAAGGGCAGCCTCTCCAAAACATCAACTAGTTCTAGCCCCCTACCCATATATTATTGGCAGTCCTTTCCAACATGAAAAAATTAGAATGGATATAATCCAAATACCCCTAATGATTGGGAGAAAGATTAAAGGAGAAGGTGGAGTTATAACAACAAAAACTGGATTCAACAAATGAGTATGACTGCTGATTCATTAAATTTACATTTCTTTTAGTCTCCAGTGTCTTGGAGCAGCTAGAAAGAAACCCCCAGATTTGTAACTTTAACCCATACCAAACTCTGTAATCTTTTCTGTAACTAACTGTTGTGGTGTGCTTTGAAATTTATTGCTCTTTTGTATATATGTTTTTTTCACAATAGAACAAGCAAAAAATTAAAATAAAAAATGATCTATGTCAATTGCTCAGTAGATTGAGTGTAAGAATGCATTGGTATCACAAAGTCTATAGGTATGATTCTCTTTATATGGCCTCATTCTCCCTCAAAGGACTATGAAATCTGTGATGATAGATGGAAGTTGGCTCAGGCACTCCAGAAAGGGATTAAGGTTTATATATCAAAATGAAATCCAGGTGAAGGTTTGAAGTGTGCATTTACTATTCTGTCATCAATGCTTTCTCATTTGTAGTGACTTGGTTTATTGTAACCTGGTGACAATTGCTGCAATTGGAGTGGTCTGAGTTGGTGCCTTCAGCTAAGAGGTGGAGTACATATAATACAACAGAAGCAACCATTTGTGCAGATTACATCAGGTTGAAGTTTTGAAAACAATATACAAATTTATTTTGAAAATAATATATAGTTCAAATAAGAACTAACATGGGTATTAGGGAGAGGAGTAGAGCAAGAAAAATATTGTGTGTCCTTACAGAATGATTTTTTCAGGACAGTTAAAAACCTATCAGATACAGCAAGAAGGCTTCTGAATTCCAGAACTCCTCAATTTGAGTAAATGGCTGTATGCCTGCCATTATTAGCAGGGAGAAAACTGTGATCAATATTGTGAATGATAGTTCCCTCAAAATGGCTCCAAGTTTGCTTGTAATAACAGTACCCCCAAATACACATAACATTGTTTAATAATATTGGCTTCAATTTAATACTTCTACACATTTGGAAATATATGTTTGGCTGCAGATTATATTGACTTTTGCTTGGATGTACAACATACTTACATCATTTTTCCCTCCTGACTAATATGCAGAGAAAAAGTCACAAAAAAATATAGGTGCCTGTGTGCTAAGGCAAGGGGAAGTTTGTAAGAAACAAATATTTTCCTTGTTCTTTTTAATAAAATTTATTTTGATATCACATGAAATTGGAGTTTGCATCTGTGTGGATATGGGAAAAAGAATTTTCCATTCTCTTTAATGTTATCACTGGCCAGAGGGTTAAATCTAGAAATGAAGAAGACATGGCAAGGTATTTACACACACACACACAAACACACATCATTTACAGAAACATAGCTGTCTAATTTTCTGTAGTGTCCTTATCTGGTTAAATCATATTATGTCTTAATGTCCACATTATAAATTCAGACATCCTTCAGGGATTGTAAAATGAACTCAAGATGCACCTATGGACACATTAAGTTTTAGCCAAAATAGAAAAATTTGTTCTTGGTATGGGGAGAGAAAGGATTTAAAACTAAATAGCACTGGAGTAGAAGAATGGACAAAATTATGTTGTGTGCATTTGGAACACAAAAGAGAAAGTATTCATCGTTAAAGGGAGCAAATATATACTAGTGTTCTGCCACGAGGTGTAAATATGAAAATAGTCTATCATTTTTGGGCTTAGAATTGCTCATGAAAATCATTTACCTTTAAGTGTTTTGGTCCCTATATCATTTATGATATGAGCAATTTGTGTCTTCTCTATTATTTCTGGGTTAGGACTAGCTAAAAGTTTATCAATTTTATTGAGATTTTAAAAAAACAGTTTAATTTTTATTCTATATTGCTTTCCTGCTTTTAATTACATTTATTTCTGCACTAATATTTATTTCCTTCTGCTTTCCGTGAACTTAATTTTCTAGTTTCCCAAAGTGGAAGCATAGATTACTGATTCTGGCTCTTTCTTCTTTTCACATATACATACAATGCTAGAAATTTCACTCCATGTATTGCTTTGTTACATCTACAATATTTATTTATGTTGTTTCCTTCTTGTTTCTATCTCTCCTCTTTCCCTTTAACTACTTGAATAGGTTGTTCTTCACATATCGTCAATCTTCCCTATTTTATAATGAATGAATCTAATGTCTCTTCTAAGAAATTCTTTGGACAGGTTGTGAAATTTTTCTCCCATTGCTTCTCAAGACATAGTAATTATTACTTTTATGCATCTTCATTATATAAGTTATGGGTAAGAGGACGTTTAAAATTTCACTTAAGTGGTCATTATTTTCTTCTCAAAGAAACCGCACTTGGTTTTATCAATTCTCTCTATTGTTTTCTTGTTTTCCATTTCCTATATCTTCAAATTAAATATT
>PVIY010001324.1:86133-141220 GCA_004026745.1 Myrmecophaga tridactyla | reverse complement strand
GTGCTGCCCGCCTGGCCAAGGGTGACCCAGCCTCCTCTCTTCCCTTTCCTCCACATATCCCGTGACAAGGGATCCCTCAGCCCACTGCTACATCCACCACAGATTGGGTAAGGCCCTTCCCTCCTAGCCCTGCTGTTGGGTCTCACCATTCTGAGAGAGCCTGTCCATAAATTACATTCCAAAAATCATGAATTCAAGTCAGGTTCTCTTCTGAGGGCTGAGGTGAACGGGGACACCCACAAACCTCACACCCTTTCCTGGACTCAAAAAGTTGTGGGGATACCATTCTTCCCATTTCCCTCCTGATTTTCAGGTCCTGGACCTGAAAGGGTCTCAAACCAGGGTGACACGTCCCCGGGGGAGACAAGTCCCTGTTCATAAGAGCTCTAAGGACTCTCTCAGGGCGTTGGGACGCCTACACCTCCTGGGCCAGTCCTTTGTCCTTTCAGACCCATCAGTATGGGCAGCAAATCCTTCAAAGCCAAACCTTCTACCCCTCTGGGTTGTCTCCTGACTAACCTATCAACACTGGATTTACTTCCAGACATCTGGCCAAAATATCTTACTTACTTTTGTCATAAGACTTGGCCCCAATATCAATTGGACAATGATTCTCATTGGACTGAGGATGGGACATTCGATTTTAATATCCTTACAAACTTCTTCAACTTTTGCCAGAGGAATGACAAATGGGCCAAAATTCCTTATGTCCAGGCTTTTTTTCCTTCTGCATTCCTGCCCCTCTCTCTGCACTTCCTGCTCTACAGCTCAGGTTCTTCCAGCCAAAGAAACCCCCATGCCCACTCTACTGGACAAACAGCCTGATGAAAATTCCTCCTTTTCTGACCCCCTTGATTCATCTTCCTTTAAATGACCAGGACCTCCACCATATTTAGGGAAACTATCCTCTTCTCCCCCTCTCTACACTTCTCTTCCTCCAGTGGCACACCAACCACCATCTTGTCCTTCTCTTCCTTCTGTTCTCGCCGCACTCCAGCCTCCATCTTGTCCTTCTCTTCCCCCTTCACCGGCTCCTCTGCCACCACCTAATCCTTCACTGTCCTCAACAGCCTTGCCATCCTCACCTGTAAGCTCCCATACCCGCTCAAAAACTACTTTACTCTGTCCCCTCAGGGAAGCTGCAGGACCTGAAGGGCTAATTTGAGTGCACAGTCCCTTCTCCCTGGCTGATCTCTCTCACATTGAGAAATGGTTGGGTTCCTTCTCCAACGACCCAAGTACCTATACTAAAGAATTCCAATATCTAGCTAATGCCTACGACCAGATTACATGACATTCATGTAATCTGCTCTTCTTCCCTAACTACAGATGAAATGGACTGCATTTTCAATGCAGCCAGGGCTCATGCTAGCCAGGTGCATATAACCAACCACACCATGTCAGTAGGGGCTGAGGCAGTAGCAGATCAAGAGCCAGGCAGGGACTATCAGATTGACACTCCAGCAGGGAGAAAAAAATGTTTACATACCTCATAGGTGGCATGCAGAAAGCTTCCCATAAAGTCATAAACTTTCATAAGCTGAGGGAAATTACTCAAGTTCCTGAAGAAAATCCTGCTGCTTTTCTAAACTGGCTCACAGAAGCCCTCTCCCAATATACACGCCTAGACCCTGACTCAGAGGCTGGTAAAACCATCTTAGCCACACATTTTATATCCCAATCAGCTCTGGATATAAGATGCAAACTTAGAAAAATCGAGGACAGTCCTCAGGCCCCTATTTGTGACCTGGTAAACATGGCCTTTAAAATTTTTGATACTCGTGATGAATTAGAGAGGGTGGAGAGAGTCCCGGGACCGCTGAAGGGCAAATTTACAAACCCAATCCCTAATTGCAGCCCTGCAGCTCACTTCAACTGACAAGAAGCCGGCTATGACTAATCCACCACCAGGAAAGTGCTTCAAGTGTGGCTTCAACGGACACTGGTCCTGCCAGTGCCCCAATCCTTGACCACCCAAGGAACCATGCCCTCCCTGTGGAAAAAAGGGACACTGGAAAAGTGACTGCCCCTTGGTGCCTGGCCAAAGAGGGGCTGTCCTTCCAAACCCTGACCCACCGCTGGTAGTCCTGGGTCTGGCCACCAGTGACTGACCATGCCCAGTCTCAGCAACCCCGATCACCCTCATTGAGCCCAGGGTAACAATCAAAGTAACGGGTAAGTGCACATCCTTTTTAGTGGACATGGGGCTACCTTCTCCATCCTTCTCTCCTACTCAGGTCAACTTCTTCCTTCCCCCTCATGGTTATGGGCATAGATGGCCATCCTTCACACCCCATAACTACTGGACCACTTATATGTTTAATAGAAGGCTACCCCATTACATACTCTTTCTTAGTGATGCCTTCTTGCCCCAGCCCACTAATGGTGTGGGATCTTCTTACCAAATTGGGGGCCTCACTTCACTGGATACAAAGACCTCAAACAAATTTACTATTACCCTTATGTGTGACCTCCACCCCCACTCAGGGTTCCACCCTTCCTGCTCCTCCCCTATCACCTCACCTAGTAAACCCAGAAGTATGGGATACCACAACTCCCCTAATAGCTTCCCATTATAAACCGGTTCTTATCCGGCTATAGGATCCCTCCTCATTCCTGTCTCGGCCACAAATTCCCATCTCCATAACCCATCAGAAAGTTCTCCAACCCATCATTAACCAGCTCAAGGGCAAGGGACCCCTCATACCCACTAACTCGCTATATAACACACCTATTTTGCCTGTCAAAAAACCTGACAGTACTTATCATCTAGTCCAAGACCTTTGACTAATTAATGAGGCTGTCATCCCCATCCACCCAGTAGTTCCCAACCGATATACTCTTCTCTCACACATACCCCTTCACACTATTCATTATTCTGTCCTGGACCTTAAAGATGCATTCTTAACAATCCCTCTACACCCTGCCTGTTACAATTTATTTGCCTTTACCTGGGAAGACCCGGACTCTTCGGTTGCCCAACAATTTACATGGATGGTATTACCTCAGGGGTTTTGTGACAGCCCCTATATCTTTGACCAAGCCCTAGCCAGGGACCTAATAGGGTGCAATCTAACTCCCAGTATCATTCTCCAATACATAGATGACCTATTAATTTGCAGCCCTTCTGAAGAAATTTCCATAAAGGCTACAGCCACTCTATTAAATTTTTTAGCTAACAAAGGATATCGAGTCTCCCCCACCAAAGCTCAACTTTCTTCCTCCACCATCACCTACCTGGGTCTCTGCCTCACTCCTACATCCTGGCATCTAACAGTAGACAGACAGCAAGCCTTCTGAGAACTCCAACCTCCAGAAAATGCTGAACAAATTTTATCCTTCCTAGGTTTTGTGGGGTTCTTCTGACACTGGATCCCCAGCTTTTCCCTCCTAGTGAAGCCTCTTTATGAAGCAGCCAAGGCAATGCCTGTGGGGCCCCTAGACGACCCCTCTACTGTAACCAAAACTTTCTTGGTTATCCATGACACCTTACTTCAGTCAACTCCACTCGCTCTTCCAAATCCTAACAAACCCTTCTTCCTTTCCACTGACAAAGAGCAAGGAATAGGGGTGGGAGTCTTGGCCCAACCTCTGAGACCAACTTATAATCCAGTAGCCTACCTCTTTAAACAAATGGACCCCACCACTCATGGATGGCTTCCCTGTCTCCGAATGCTGGCTGTGGCTACCACCCTAACTCATGAAGCTCTTAAACTTAGTCTGAGTAGGGCTCTCCAAGTCCTGTTACCCCCACTGTCTACAAGACCTCTTATCCCATAAATCTCTCTCTCTTCTCACTCCTTCCCACCTCCAGGAATTTCACTTGCTCCTCCTAGAAAATTTGGATGTCACACTCTGTCTCACCTAGCCTGAACCCTGCTACTCTCCTCTCTTTGTCCCCTGTCAAATCCCTCTCCACAGCCCACTCACCTTTGCACTGAAACCATGGAAGAGCTTGCCTCCCCATGCCAAGGCCTCTCAGACACACCACTGTTGCAAGCAGATCTCACCCTCTTGATTGATGGCAGCTCAATAATAGACCAACAGGGAAAGCACAGGGCTTTATATGCTATAGTTTCTTCCACCAAAATATTGGAAGCTGTACGGCTCCCAGAGGGAACCACATCCCAAGAGGCTGAACTAATTGCTCTCACTAGAGCCTTACACCTAGCCAAAAATAAATCCGCCAACATCACACAGACTCCAAATATGCTTTTCTGGTAGCACACTGCCACTCAGCCATCTGGAAGAATGAGGGTTCCTTATCACCAAAGTCTCACCTTTAATTAACACTAATCTTATCCAACGCCTGCTTCAAGCTTCAATTACCATCACAGGTGGGCATTATCCATTGCAAAGAACACCAAGCAGACAAATCTGAAATCACCCGTGGAAATAACTGGGTTGATGCTGTTGCATGGTAACTGACCAAAGAACCCTCACCTTTAAATCCTCTAGCACCAATTCTTTTCTTTACTCTCCTCCCCTCTAACCCACCTATTCTTCCAGGGAAGATAAAACCCCCTTGCACAGGGAGGCTTTACTATACCAGAGGGCTGGATCTTCCTCGATAACAAAGTGGCTCTCCCAATCAAACAGGCCCCCGATATTCTTTCTCAGGTACATTCATCACTTCATATCAGACCCAGGCCCTCACCTGGTTCCTCCAGCCCTTATTCCATCACCCATCCCTAACTCACTTCATAACATTGGTCTGTTCCTCCTATCCCACTTGTCAAATAACAAACCCTCAAGGAGGATTGTGCCCCAATTTCCCAAACCATCAACTGAGGGGCCACCTTCTGGGGCAGGACTGGCAGATCGATTTCACACACATGCCCACTCACAAAAAATTACTATACCTACTAATTATAATTGACATCTTAACAGGCTGGATAGAGGCTTTCCCTACTACACAGGAGATTGCTGATGTGGTGGCTGACATCCTCCTAAAACAAATCATTCCCTACTTCAGACTACGTACCTCCTCCAGAAATAATGGCCCAGCCTTTATTTCTCAGGTGGTCCAGCAAGCCTCATCTGCCTTGGGAATAGAATGGAAACTACATATTCCTTACCAACCCCAATCCTCAGGTAAAGTGGAACAAGCTAACGGTCTTATCAAGACACAACTAACCAAATTACCCATTGAACTACGACAGTCCTGGGTCGACCTCCTTCCTCTAGCCCTTGCCCGACTACACGCTGCTCCACAGGCACCTACTTTCTTAAGCCCTTCTGAGCTCATGTATGGCCACCCATTCCTACTCAATCACCACCTGCTAGTGAATCCTCCTCCCCGGGCTCTTACTTACCTTATCTCTCCTTAATCAGGCACTTGCTGTGGGAACATGCTGATCGATTCCTACCACAACCCGGGGAGACTGATCTCGCCAATCCTCCCCACGGCCTCCAGCCTGGAGACGAAATACTCCTTAAACAGCTCCAGCCCAGACCACTCCAACTGCAGTGGACTGGCCCACACACAGTGATTCTCACCTCTCCTATGGTGGTAAAACTACTTGGTGACCCCACTTTGCACCACCTGTCACAGGTCAAACTATACAAACAGAATGAAAACCCATACACTTGTCACCCTCTGGGGCCCACTTGCATCCACATCACTCGCACTATTCACCTTCCTAACCCCCATTGAGGGCACATCCTACATATGGAAATTCAAAATCCGGGAAACTGTTAGCCAGAGTGACAAATCAACCACCCATATAACTGGCACAGGAGACTGCCCTCTCAAGGGCTGTAGCCAAACCTTAACCATCCCTATAATTCCTACCTCGATCACTAATATCCCAAAGCCATATGCCTGCTTTCCACATGGTCAAATTAAAAATTACTGTAACCAGAGCAATTATGATAACATATGTGGGGGATGCCCCTATTGGTCATGCAGAATACATTATGCTGAACCTGGGGCAGATTGCCCCTCTGAGTCATGCAGACAATACCATAATGACCGCCAGATGGGACTCTTCTATGTCCAATCCAAATGATTTTACATAAAAATTACAGACCCCTGGGACACTAGATGGGTGGCAGGAGTTCAAGGCAAACTGTACTACAGTGGCTGGTCCCAATACCCCATAAGCACCATTGAAATACATCACGAATATATCCTCATTAATAATACTCCTACCCAGGTGTCTATCAACATTTTGCAAGCAGAGCAGAACCTCTCCAACCACCTCACCAAACTCTGTCCCAACAGCCCCTCAAACATGGCTCCAAATCCTCCAACACGCCTTACAATTCCTCAACCATACACAAATACTTCCCAACGTAACCCACTGTTTCCTTTGTGCTTTGTTGGAAAGACCCCTATTAGCAGCTGTCCCTATAAATCTTACCCAAATACACAATCATAACCCTGATTCCTACCATACCATCCTAAAGAGCATCCCCCTATGGGAACCAGAGCCCAATAAACTTCCCTAACCCCTTAGAACCTGTTACCTCACCCACACAATCATAAGCTAAGCAGAGCTCCATAGCAAATGCCAAACTAACATTATCATCCACAACTCCATCCATGCCCCTAAAGGACAAAATTTCTGGTGTAATGGGATTCTTATCAAGTGCCTCTGCCCCACTACCCCAGGACCATGCTTCCTGGTAACCATAATTCCTCAATTAACCCTCTACAGTGAATCCGAGCTAACTTGGCTACTGCCCCCCTTCTCTCCAAAGGGGCTGCCTTCCTTCCTATCCTGGTAGGCATCAGCCTGGCTGCCTCAGTTGCAGCCTCAGCAACAGCGGGAGGAGTGCTAGGACATGGTATTTTAACCTCTCAAAACTTCGAGACTTGACTACAGGTAGCACTGGAATCAACATCAGAATCCCTATCTTCTCTGCAACATCAACTTACCTCACTGGCCCAGGTGACTCTTCAAAATTGATGGGCCTTGGAAATGCTAACAGCCGAAAAAGGAAGGATGTGCATATTCCTCCAAGAAGAATGCTGCTATTACATCAATGAGTTGGGTCTGGTAGAACAAAATGTTCACACCCTAAACAAACTAAAAGAAGATATCTACCATAGAAAAGAGGGAACCAACTCTGCCCTAACCTGGTTCTCTTTGCCCCCGGTGACATGGCTCCTCCTGCTACTAGGACCAATTATTCTAATCTGTCTTTTCTTTCTCCTAGCTCCCTGTCTCCTCAACTTCCTTCAAGGATGCATAAAAGAACTGTCATGGGTGGCAATCAACCAAATGCTCCTACATCATTATCACTGCCTACCTTCTTAACCAGATTCCTATAGCCAAACTCCCCACTTTCCTGACTATGATGGTTCTGGTATATAACCCCATGCCACCCCAAGCAGCAGGAAGTAGCCAGAAAGATATCTCTGCCCTATTATCACAAAAAAGCTTGGAATGTTAGGTTGGGGGAACAGGGGAATTTACCATGATTTGAGCTGTGTAAAATGTGCCACCCCTTCTATACATCACCTAACCCCCTTTCTTAAAAACCGCCTATACCAGGGCCCAGTGGCGAATTCACAACTCCCTACCTTGAGTTCTGTGAGCTCTGCCCAGGAGCACAGGAATAAACTCGCTCACTCTAAGGTTTCTTGGTCTGCCTCTTCTCTCTTTTGCCTCCTAAACCTTTCACATATATTTGTAAAAGTGCTGGTTCTCCAATGGTTATTGATTTCCAGTTTCATTCCTTTATGATTAGAGAAATTGCTTTGTATAATTTCCATCTTTTAAAGTATATTAAGAACTGTTTTGTACCCCTGTACATGGATTTTCAGACAGAATGTTCCATGAAGATGAGAAGAATTTTCTTTTTCTTTCTTTTTTTTTTTGCATGGGCAGGCACCGGGAACTGAACCAGGGTTCCAGCATGGCAGGCAAGATTTTCACTGGCTGAGCCACTGTGGCCCTCCCAGATGAGAAGAATTTACATCCTGCTCTTTTTGGGATTTCACATTCTATAAATATCTATTAGGACTAATCCAGTTATCCAATAATTTAGCATCTCTATTCCTTATTAATCCTCTATCTAGAGGTTTTATCTATTGAAGAGAGTGGTATGTTGAAGGTTCCCATTATTATTGTAGAAATGTCTATTACTCCTTAAGTTTTGCCAGTGTTTGCCTCATGTACTTTAGGGCATCTTGTTTAGGTGAATAAACACTGATGATAGTTATTTCTTGTTGGTGAATTTCCATTTTTAGTAATACACAATGTCCTTCTTTGCTCTTATAATAACTTTGCATTTAAAGTCTATTTTTATCTGATATTAGAATAGCTATCCCAACTTTACTTTTTTTATTATTGCTTATGTGAACTATCTTTTTCCCACCCATTCACTTACAACCTATTTGTATTTTGTGTCTAAAATGAGTCACTTGTAAAGAGCAAAAGATAAATCGTATTTTTCTTCATTCATTCTACCAATCTGTCTTTTTTTGGGGGGGGGATTTAATCCATTGACATTCAGTATTGTTACATAAAAGCCATCCTTACTTCAACCACTTTTCCCTTGGCTTTGTTTGTCAGATCTACTATTTTATCTTTTTTTTTCCTTTTAGTCACACTTATTGATAAACATATTTCTGTACTCTCTCCAAGGTTCTCTCCTGCCTTTTTTTTGTAGCCAACCAAACTTCTTTTAGAATTTTTTACAGAGCAAGTCTCTTGTTAAGAATTCCCTCAACATCTGCTTAAATTTGTGAAAATGTTAAATTCTCCCTAACTTTCAAAGAGCAATTTTGCAGGATAAGAATTCTTGATTGGCAATTTTTTTCAGAATCTTAAATATGTTATACCACTGCTTTCTTGCTTCCATGGTGCCCAATGAATGTTTAGTACTTAATCTTATATGACTTGCCTTTTATGTGGGGAATCACTTTTCATTTCCTCTTTTCAGAATTCTTTTCTTCTCTTCAGCATATGACAATCTGAGAGGTATGTGTCTTGAAGTGGTTTCCTTCTGATTTATTCTATTTGGAGTATATTGGCCATATGTGATTTGCATATTTATGTCTTTTATTAGGGTTAGGAAGTTTTCTGCAACAATCTTCTCAAATATTTGTGGCTCTTTACACTTCTCTTCTCCTTCTGAGACACTTGCAATTCCTATATTTGTTTAGCTCATGTCATCCATCATTTATCTGAGCTCCAATTCAAACTTTTCCATTTTTCCTCCATTTATTTTTTGTATATTTCAATTCAGTTTCTTTGTATTTTAGTTCACTTATTCTTTCTTCAGACTCTTCAAATCTGTTGTATTTCTCTACTATATTTTTAATATGATCTACAGTATCTTTCATTTCTGAAAAATACGCTATTTTTCTATTTTTTTTTTGCTGTTTGCCTGGCATCTGATTATCTTTATGAGATCATTTTGAAAGTGGGTTTCCCTTGTTTGTGTAAGATCTTGTTATTCTTTAGCTTGAATCAAAAGTCTCCTTTGCACCTGGTTTTGCAGTACTTGCCAGCCAAGCCAGGCTGGCGGGCTTATGCTAGGGATATGATCCATTCTGGAAGGTTGTTAGAGGCTGGGCAAAATAAGTCAGCTTCCCAGATTTCATTTTCCCAGTGTTTCCTTAACATTGTGCTCTAGGGCCACCTATTGCCCACAACCATGCCTCTCCCTAACCATAGCACTTGGATGGACAGGGTCTATAACAGGTGAGAGTCTACCAGGCAGTCAGACTCAGAGGATCTTCCTCTCTGACCTATTATTGTCTCTGGATTAATCTGCTTCTCCCTGTTTTTCTGAGTTGTGGGTCTCCCTGTCTGTCCCAGGTCTAGGAATACTGGAAGCAGACAGCACCTAGCATGGGGTATGGGCAATGTGCACCACAGCAAAGACTCTGCTTATGGGCTCCATGCATCTGGTTGTTCCCAGACTGAGAGTTTCAAATATACTGGCCAACAATCATCCCAGCAGTGTTTTGTGTTTTGCCAGTGGGTTAGACCCAGGTCAACATACACAAGCCAAACTATGGAGTGGGGGGAAGGCATGCACACTGCAATACAGCTCACTCCTTTGCCTTGATTCTTTTCCTGCATACAGTCAAGAAATGAGTGCCATATTCTCCCCTGCAGAAGTGATCCTAGCTGTGGGTCCCAGAGCGTCTCCCTCACTGGCCAGTCATGAGATCAGCACTGCTGTGTGCCCTTCTTCTCATGAGGGGAGGACGCTCTATTCTCCCCCAAACTTTGGTTCTCACAGCTGCCAGCTTCAGTATTTGGGGTTGACATTGGGCAGCTCTGCAGTGTCTCTTTAGGTATAAATAATGAGTCTGCTGATTCCTACTCTCCCATGTTGAATGGCTGCTGCTTTACATGGCTTCTGCCTGTTTTTTATTTGTTTTATTGTGGAAGAGTGTTCTATCTGTCATCATTCCACCATCTTCCTGGAAGTCCATTGTTGTATTTTAATTCATGTATTTAGACCATTTACATTTAAGCCAGTTACATTTTGTTGAATTTAATTCCTAATTTATCTCTGATGAACTTGCATTTCATGTATTTTATGCTCTTAAATTTTAATTATATTCTATAATACTAACATGCTCACACACAAATATGCTTAGCAGATTTTGAGACCTTTAAAAAAGGATAATGCAAATCTATATTGTCTCCTTGGCACAGAAAATTGTTACTCTCACATTTTTGCATATTTTTAAATTATATGTTATAAATACAAATTAGATACATTTATATTTGTAGTGATGTATAATTTCAAGAAAGTATTGGAGAATGTAACTTACCAATTTCTATGTATCTTCCAAACTTAAAAAATATTATTCCACAATATTTTCCCCCATAGGTATACGTCAGACACCACTCTGTATATGTGTTAACTTTGCAATCAGTTTTAAAGACTAAACATAGATGTTTAGATGCAAACATATCATGTTTAAAAAAACTAAACATAAGTTATTACACATACATAATACTTATCAAATTCCAGGTTATTTTGATAGCAGTTTTTCTAAATGAAAGTATAAGTAAAACTATGTTTAGTTGCTTAAATTATATATTCAGTGTTTTATTATATGTCTATAGAGTTTTGTCTGTTTGTTTGCTTTTGGGAGTGGCATGGTCCAGGAATTGAACTCAGGTCTCCTGGATGGAAGGTAAGCATTCTACTATTGAATTACCCATGTACCCAAGTTTTTGGATATGACCCATATGCCACTGATTTATTAGAATCCACCGTTAGAACCACAGTAGCAAATACAGTTCTATAGTAGAAAATGTGACCTTGTGGTTATAAGAAAATATATAGTAAAAAGTGAGATTGTGCTTTGATTGATACAACCAGTACTTGAGAATGTGTCATGCATGTTCCCCTTTCTCAGTAATAACTGAAGGAATAATTAGGTAAACATATTCTTTAATGCTATCTTACTAATTTTGTAGACTTACATTTGAGTGTATGAAGTCACTTCTGGGTAAGTAAATATCAGTTGTGGCACTCCATTTCCACATATAAGAAAGTGTAAATATTTGTTTCTTTTAATTGTGAAGAACAGAATAAGGAAGTCAATTCTAACTGAAGTGGCAGCATTTCCCTTTGGAATATTTATGATTTCAGGCCTTTGGGAGATGGGCATCTGAGATAAAAACCATACCATCCTTGTTCTGTTTGCTTTTAACATTAACTTTATTTGCTAGTGCTCTTTAGGGAAAGTCTAATGTTTGAAACACAGAATTAACATTGTTCATCTGGATTCATGGTTAGTGATAATTTCATCAGCAACTACATGAGAAGCCTGTTAACTACCTCCCTCTTCTATGTGACAAGTACTTTAGTGGGTATGATTTTTCTTTTATTCTGATCTGATTGTTAACTTATGAGTTAAGATAAAAAAGAATACATCCTAGAAAAAATATTAATAATTATTAATAATAAATCAACTAATAGCAAAAGGTTCTATGTTGATTAATACTTATTTTAAGATCAAGTAGTGTTTATTTACTGTAAGTTACAGAGAAACTAAATATTAATTTTGTACATACTTTTCTAGTATGAGCTCAGAATGGTCTATTTTAAAAGGCTTAATTATTATTTTGTTCAGGAGTGCATTAGACTTTCAAGCAGATACTTAACATAGCTGTGTTTTACAGCAGTAAGGTGTTGAGCATAGTGTAAGTAATGAATTAAAAAGTTGAAAATAACAGTTTATTTTAGTTATAAGCAGGAAGTACTAAAAGATTCAAGGAAAATAAACTAATAACTTAAAAATTTGCCAAAACATTAAATTAAAAGTAGTGAATATTATTTTTAATTTAGGAATCATATTTGATCAATTTTTCTTATAATTAGAATATATTAAATGTTAAGTTATTGTAAATTAAAGGATTGCTTCATAAGGAATATTATTTCAGCATCATAAAGCTTTCTTAGTGTTCAGAGCTGTAAAGAGTAGAACAAAATGGAGATTTGATAACTCTCAAAAGGACATGCTTTAGGAATGGATGGTTTTAGAGGTTTTCTTCCAATAGAATAAAAACAGATATTTTCTCCCACCAAACCTAGTGATGGTCATTCATAAGTTGACTTATTTTTCACCACACTATACAAAGTATAGAATTAAGAGACATAAAAAGAGAATGCATGATTTTGGAAGAACAGCTAAAAATACTGGGGCCAATAGAGAAGAAACAAAGCACTCCTTAAAGAGATTACTTTACTGAAATTTGTTCAATAAAGTGATAAAGACTTGTAACAAATACTTAGTACTGCTAACTCTGTACTTTTAAAAGAGCAGGATTCTACTGATTTGAGTATTTTAGACTAAATTTGTCCATCTGAATTTTTTGAACAATTGTATCATATCCATAATTTTGCAAACAGTTGAACTAATTAAATTATTAAACAGATAAAGATGGGCAGTTGTGAGACAGAAAAGACATATCCCAGATATTTAGAAATAAACGTCAACTACAAAATTAGAAAATTAGAATGCCACCATTTGAGTGTAAATATATGTGCTTTTCCAATTCTGTTTCATATTTTTCATTCCAAAGAGTTGGTAAATTTTTAATTATGTGAAAATGTTTAATTTTGTGCTGTGTTTAGAAAATTAAACTTGGGAGGTGGTTAGATTATATAAGTAAATGTCCATTACAGAGTCAGAAAGAGGTGATTAGAATTTATTATCCAGACAAGGAAATAAATACATTTATAGGGAGAAATGTATCCACTTCATTTCTTTATATTGCATAGCAGTATAATGTCAAATTAAAAGTCAATTATATATATGCATATATATTTTAACAGTGCATGAAATTACCCCATAGGTGTGAAAACTAAGAAATGAGTAGATATGAAAATGTAAAGTGAGAGAGATGGGAAGCACAGCCTGAAGAAAAATGTTAGGAATAGAACATTTAATCACTTATAAACAATCTAAAGACCTCAGGAAATTTATGAGAGAAGTTTATAGTAGGAGGAAAGCAAATTTAAAGCAAATTGGAGAGAATAACATTGAATATTTCATTAGGTTTATTTATCAGGCAGAAAAAATAAGCTAATTAGTCAAATAATCAATTGGTTGACAAAAAATTGTAAAGGAAAATAGAAATATTGTATGGTAAAGACAAATAGGATAGTCTGTATCTTTTATTTGCCATCACATGTAAATCAAAATCTTTCTAGCTAAAGCACATGGTGTTTCATCATATTAATTTTGTGGTAGTGTGTAGTACAGTAAAGTATTGGCTTATATGCCTGACTGGTATCCTACATCTTAGATTCTTATAAGAGCAGAAAACTTGCTAAATCAGAATACATTGGGTATGTTTGACTTCTAAACTGTATTCTTTATAGATGGAAGGAATTTGTTGTTAAACCTCTTAGTGTTTTACACACAAATAAAACACATGCACACAGACAGGGGAACCATATATTGATTAATGCATACTAAGTATTAAATAGGTACCCTTGGTGTCCTGGATAGCTTCAATAATACTTTATTTTTCTTTATTAATGCAGAATTTAAAGAATGAACAATACTTCACTGCTGACAGAATTTCTTCTCTTGGGTTTTTTTGGCCCATGGAAGCTTCAGCTATCACAAGCTTCAATTTTTACACTTATATACCTAACAGCCTTGATGGGGAATTGCCTGATCATCACCATAACCTCCCTGGACACACACCTCCACACACCTATGTACTTCTTCTTAAGGCATCTGTCCCTGTTTGATCTTTGCCTCATTTCTGCAGTTGTTCCAAAAACTGTTGTTAACTCATTGACTAACAACAACTCCATCTCACTATTTGAGTGTGTTACTCAGGTATTTCTGGTGGTTTTTTCAGCAGCTGCAGAGTTGTTCCTCCTCACAGTAATGTCCATTGACTGCTATGCTGCAATTTGCCATCCCCTGCACTATGACATCATCATGAACAGGGGTACATGTATAAGGATGGCAGTCATGTCTTGGTCAGCAGTGGATTTGTGTCCCTTCTACATACAGTAGGTACCTTTTCTTTATCTTATTGTGGACTCAATGAAATTCAACAGTTTTTCTGTGATATTCCCCAATTGCTAGCTGTTTCTTGTTCAGAGCATATAACTACAGAAATTGTGCTCATTTTCATTAATGCAGTACTTGATTTATGCTGTTTTATCCTCATCCTGATCTCATACATCTATATCTTCTCCACTATCAGAAAGATCACCTCTATGCAAGGACAGTCAAAAGCCTATTCCACTTGCCTCCCACACCTGGCAGTTGTTGCACTTTTCCTCTCCACTTCTTTCATTTCTTACCTGAAACCCATTTTGGGGTCTACATCATTCACTGATCTCATCCTATCAGCTTTCTATATTTTATTGCCTCCTTCCCTTAATCCCATCATATACAGCCTGAGAAATAAGGCCATGATGACAGGTTTGGAGAAATTGATCATTAGAAAGCTATTGAAAAAGAAGAATATTCTTGTACTTCTTCAAGAGCAGAGGAATTCACCTCCTAACATTTGTTTAAGTAAAGAGTTAATGTAAGTTGGTCTCATCAACTCTGATTATCTCTGGCATTTTCAGGAAATATGGTACTGTTCCTTGGCCATAGTGGCATGTAGTATACTGAATAGTTATTAATGAAGTCATATTTGGGTCTGAAATATTACAGTTTCTGAGCTGTAGTACATAATCTTGTTGTTAGAATTATGTAACTCAATGTCAGACATTCTTAATTTTAATCTGTGCTCCTGTGTTTTAATTTATTTGTATTTTATTTACAAATATTCTTTTAAAAATTCTTTAAAAATATTCTTTTAAAATATCTTCAGGCATGGCAAATGGAGTTAGAGCAGATCTTATTTCATATTACTGGAGGCTTTATAAAGAGAATGACATGGAAAGAAGCTAGAATTTAGCAGAAATCAGAGGAGAGTAGACACATGGATATAGAGATTACAGTTTGATGATAGGAAAAAGTGGTGCAAGTCAAAGAAGCCAAAGAGTGCAGCCAACCAGTAGCAGAATGTGACAGAATTTAGGGAGAAAGAATATTTGACGATGTCTTAATTTTGGACTTCTAGCTCCCAAAATCAAGATGAAATAAATTCTTCTTCCAGCCAACTAAAGAATTTGTTATTAGTGATAGCATCCTGACCCACTAATACACACACACATATATACGTAGCACATTAATCTTTAATATAGCTACACAAAACACAATTATATTTTGCATGTGGGCTTTGTCAGGCAATCTGGGTTTCTGGATATTGCCTACTCACAAATCATCATGTTTCCTAAGTGACTAGAGAGTAACAAAAGCCTCCTCTTCAAATAAGACTATGGATTCCCTGTATCCAAATAATTCCAATGCAATGTGGTTTGTGTTCCTGAGAGTAAGCCTGAGTAACTGAAAAAAGTTCTGGAGAATCTGTTCCTATACATTCTCAATTTCCATAATATTGCATTAAACTTTCTTGATTCCGCTGCACTATATCTTTCTCTTGTAACAACTATTTCCTGAGTGTACATTGATAGAATGCAGTGAGTTATTTCTGTTGTCTAAATTAACATAACAGGCATAACTCTTAATTTACTTTAACTGCAACAGTGTATTCATAAATATCATTGGAGAAAATACAATAAGAAAACAGACTTCTTATTGGAAAATTTCTTATCCCAGTAGTTATGGAAATATTCACCATTAAATAGTCAGTAGTTTTAAATTCACTACACTCATGTATTTAGATATTCTCAATATTTATGAGATATAGAAAGGTTATCATTTTTTAAAAAGATTTCTAATTGGGGAAATATTTATTTAGTTTTCAATTGAATCCAACTATCTATTTCTTCCTCATTTCAAAAGATACCCTTCTTAATTCTCCATTCTCACTGAAGAGTACAAGGAAACTGATTTATATGGACTATTTTTTACTTTGCTTGTCACTATTCCTTTTTGGCACTATAACAGAGCACAAACAAATGTATTATAGTTAGTGAATCATTATTAAATACTTTCTAACTTTCTGATATATTATAATATAGCCAGAAGCAAATGACTATAACTATTGTAACTCACTGAACTGTAACCCAGATACCTTATTTCTTTTATGCTGATATTATGTTTTAAAACAGTATAATCTTTACCCTGTGACTGCACAGTAACAAAACAATTCATGCTGGCCCCACTGTATCACCTTACCTTGTTTTTCAACCCTGAAAATGGATGCCCTTGCACATAGCCTTTACATGTAGACCCTTTGTTACTTAACATGAGTCAACCCAGAACCGACTATCCCAATTCCTAAGTTATCTTGCCAGATCAAGGCAATTCTAATTAGAGTTGGCCTCCCTAACCTGTACAGTAGCAGAAACCTTAAAATTAAAATAAACTAAGCATGTAATCAATCTGCACATGTTCAGTGATTAGAGTATTTCAAACCTTCTTAGCTCAAGCCACCTTGCTCATTATCCTAAGACCTGCAAGTGTTTTTTTTTGAATGATATAAAACCCTGAAAGTTTGTCCAGTTCAGGGATACAGATTTGAGGACTGTCCTCTTATCTCCATGAGGCTAGCCTTTGATGAATAAACTCTTTTTCTGTCCCTTCCCAAACATTACTATCTTTTCTCTCTCCCAGCTGCTTATAGTTTTAAGACTCTGACATCAACTGACAGAGAGAATTTGAAAATGTTCTTTGTATCAACCTTTGTAGCATTCTGTACTTATCTAAGATTCTCCATTGTTGGCAACATGTGTGGAATGTGTTGAAATCAGGAAATACCAAACATTAGCTTTCCTACTTGAAACCTTATAGCTAATGACTCCCCTATGGGGACTACAATTAATACATTTTGATTACTCCTTCCCAAATTTTCATTAATACTTTTGTATTATCACTTTTCATTGTTTAGCACATGAGAATTTTATTTTACATTTGACTCTCTGCAATATGAATATCTCTTGCTATCATTGACATTTTAGCAAAGCGTTATAGTTTAATTTGCAAAGTTTGATGTATCTCACAATTTGATAGCAATTTAGATTCTCTGAAAAAGATTATTTGGATTTCTAATACTTCCATTACAGCACTTTAGGGAATCAAATGTAAATCAGTGTTACCACAGGAAATGTAAAAAAAAGAACTAACCCTAGTTTTGCTAATTATGTGGGTAACAATGGGCAACAGCAAGAGTCACTGGACTAGTATTTTAGTGAGGGCTTATTTGGTTGCCAGAAAAAGATTAATTTAAGAATGAAGGAAGTAAGTACTTGGTCAATGAGAGGGAAGTGTAATGGGCATGGTGTGTATGAGATTTTTTAAAATTTATTCTGCTGGAATGATGAAAATAGTCTAAAAAAGATCATGCCGATGAATACACAACTATGTGATGATATTATGAGGTATTTATTGTACACTATCTATGGAATGTTTGTATTTTAAGAATGTTGGGTTTATATGCTGTCTTATCAATAAAGGTATTAAAATGAAAAAATTAAAAATATAGAAAATAAATGGATTGTATGCATGTGATTATACTTCTGAGTATCATCTTCAGCTGATCTATTTGTCTTATTTAACAACATACTGTCTCAATTATTATATCTGTAAATAATTCATATTAAAATAAATTAGTGTAAGCATGCAAAAAAATCAACTAGTGTGACTCCTGTATATTTTATTCTTCCTTAAACTTTTTTCTTTTCAAGATTGTTTTAACAATTCAAGGATTTTTTGTTTGCATAGACATTTTAGATTTAAATTATCACTTTCCACAATATGAGCTGTTGTTTTGTTCTTTGGAATGGTGTTGGATAGCTCTGGTCAAAATTACATCTTAACTGTATTGATTCTTTCAGCACAAAAATATAGTATATCTCTCCATTTGTGTAAATATAATTTAAATTATCTCAGAAATGTTTAGTAGCTTTCAATGTATACCTCATGTTAAATTTATTCATATATATTATAAGTTTTACTGATATAAATCTTATTTTCATTTTCATTTCTCAAATTTTTCTGCTTGTACATAGAAATACAACTGATGTGTGTACAATGATGTATCTTTTCATCATAAGTTTGATTATCAGTTCCTGTAGTTTTCTTTTTTGTTTTATTTCTTAAGGTTTTTCGTTATAAGTAGCCATTCATGTGAAAATTAAAATAGTTTTAATTCTGCCTAAAAAGAAGAATGAAGGAAGTTACCATAAGTGATCAAAGCACCATGTGGAAACCAAGGACAAAAAACAGAATTCATTGTAATGAGTTACTAATACACACGTAACTAAGAAATCAGGATTTAAATGATGATTTTAATTACTGAATGATTATATAAATTTTCCTTTTGCATTTTGGGATTTTGGAATGAACAAGGGAGAGTACCTGGAAGCCCTGAACTGTAATTAAGCTCTTTGGACAACTGGAAGGATTATAAATGCCCTTATCTTTTAATTGGTGCCTGTGTGGCTCTGAGCTCTAATGCCCTTTATCTGGTTATTTCCTTATAGGTATTAACTAGCCTCAGTCCCTTACATTGGCAAATTATATCTACTAGCCTTTACCATTAAAAGATAGATAGCTGTGCCTTCTTATGTTAACCTATGCTAACAATGTTTCCTTTTCGCTCCTCTAGGCTCTGCCATTGAAGGACTGATACTCCTTTCAATTTGTATTAACTTTAACAGTGTTTTCTTTTCTGCTTTGAACTTACTACTAACACTATTTTCTTGTCTGTTTTGAATTTACTATCTGAAATGACTTCATCTCCCCTTGCTAGAACTCTTAAGAACCTCAAATCCCCTTTGTTTGGGGAGACAGATTTTGGCCATTAGGGTGTCTGCTCTCCTACTACATATGTAGTAATAAACTCTTTCTCTCTTTGAAACCCTGGTGTCTCAGGAATTGGTTATTGAGCATGTTGGGCAGAAGAATCCATGGCCTTTTTCTGGTAACAATTTGGTGACTCTGCCAGGATGAATGCCCAAATCTCTGGAGCCCCAGCAGAGCAGGTGATCCAGGTAACTGAGCCTTTGGTGGTTACTGGACTGAATTTAGTCTAGAGGCTTAGCCACCAGGGTTTCTCTATTTTGTCAGTACTCCAGAGACTTTTGGTGCCTTAAGAAAGCTTCAAAGAGAGAAACCATTTCCAGTTCCAGGTAAGGACATCTGACTGGGTGAGTGGATCATCAGGGTAAAAGTAGATTGGGGAATAAATAGTAGGTTCAGGTCCCCTTGATCTAGGCCAGGGTGTTAATTCCAGAAGCTCTGACCTTCTAAATCTTCTGATTTTGGGTATCATACTATACAGGTTTTCTGACTGGATGAGTGGATTATCAGGGTAAAAGTGGATCAGGGAGTAAAGAGGAGGTTTGAGTCCCCTTGACCTAGTGTGAAGGGTCACACTTCCAGAATGATCCCCTTTGTGCTGACCCCTACACCTGCTGATTTTGAGAACTGTAATGTACAAGATTTAGAGCCCTGACCTAATGCAACAATTAACTGGTATTTAATGGAAAAATAGGCCTGTTTAAGTGTTAGCCAGCATATGACCTAGGTATTTGTTAATTGCTAAATTGGTTTAATAAGAGTTTTATGTCTGTTTAATTGTTAACTGATATATTTGGTGTGTGTTTTGTCCAGGATTTGAGTAGAATCTGTTGATTATACACCTAACAATGAGTAAATCCCACAATTAATTGGTATTTAATAAAGTTAAACAAGTATGTTTAAATGTTAGCCAGTGTGTTACCTGGATATAGTAAAAGTTGATGGTTGTTTAATTGTTAATTGATGTGTTAAATGTTTTATGTCTTTTAGCTAGTATGTTCAGTCTAGTTATTAATTGGTATTTTTCTCCATCTGTATTTGTCTAATGTTCATAACTGGTTACTGAATATAGAAGTTCTTTTAAAAAGGAAACCTTTAGGCTATATTGAAAATTAAAGAGATTTTGATTATGAGTCTATAAAATGTTTTATATCTGTAACATAATTCTCAAGTCTCAGAAAAAGAGCTTTAAAAGGGACTTTTTGGCTCAAGGGCCCTTCAGCTTCATTTGCCAGAACCAGATGTGGCAGTAAGATGAACGACTACTAGATATGCCAGCACAGCAGCCACAAAAAGCAAATAAAGCAAGACCAGATTTGATAAACAGGCATGCAGTCAAGGCTTATTCTTGCTTGATAACCCTCCCTTACTGGTGTAGTTTTTCCTTTAAAAACACAACTCTCAGAAAGAGTGCTGGAGCCATTTTCTTTCCTTTCACTGGCAGGTTTCACTGGTTCCAACCTGCTTTCTTCCACCTGATTTCTCCCTTCAATAAATTTGTTAAACTTTAACTCACTGTCCTGTGGGAATTCCTTAATTATTCAGACCCAACATAACAGTGCTGAAACCCAGGAACAGAGTTTTGACTGAGGCTTGAGTATCCCAACCCCCCCAGGGCAATGGGACAGCCTTCTAGTCAATTCTATTCAGAAGCCCCACTGAGGCTTGAGTTTTACATCCCATTGGGTGACAGAACAGCTTTCCAGTTGATTCCATTACCCAAACTCCATGGTTGTTCAAGTTCCCATGCACTCAATGGCTTGAGTTCATCAGCTCAGATTATCCTGACATGATGCTTGCTCACAATCATGGCTCTCAAACATCGACAACTAATTCAGCCCCAGGTAAGTGATACCTTTCTGCCCGTGTTCTCCCCTCCAGGAGTTTTGTCTGGTATTCTGGGGACACCTCAGCCTGCCCCAGCACAGTGCCCCAGCCCACTTTAACACAGCATCGTGGCTTTATGATCTTAAATGTCCTCATCTCCCCTTGCTAGAATCTTTAAGAACCTGAAATCCTGTTTGTTTGGGGACACAGATTTGGGGTCATTAGGCTGTATGCTCTCCTGCTACATGTGTAGTAATAAACTTTTTCTCTCTTTGAAACCCCAGTGTCTCTGGAATTGGTTATTGAGCATGTTGGGTGAAGATTTCATGGCCTTTGTCCTGTAATACTGTGAATTGGACTGCATAGTATACCCTGCTGGGTAGGCAGAATTCAGCACACCAGAAAAACCTGGAGGATAATCTTCTTATGTAGGAATAAAATCACAGGTTTTATCAATTATCAGTAGAATGATTTAATTCCCTTGACCATGGCAGTCTTACTTTGCAGAGTTTTTATCTCTGTGTGGAGCTTCCTTATGTTCTATTGCCTTTGATACTCTTAATGAATGCAATGTCTGTCCAAACATTGTCTCCTGTGTGAGGATAAATTGTAAGGGCCCTGTCACTTCCTCCATTTTGATAGCAATTCACTGCACATAGCATGTACATGTCAGGATAGAAGTTAAAGGTCAAAGAATATAAAACTCTCCTGTCCTCCTCACTCCAAATCCTAAAAGAGTCTACTGAACCCTGTTGTAGCCAAATCTCATGGGACTCTGTTAAACTTTATAACCTGTCCTTTTGGTATGCCCCTTCTCTTTTCTCTCTTACTTATATAAGCTATTGAAAACCAACACAGGAGATAAATAAACTAGCTTCAGTTTTTCTACAAAACAGAGCATTAGATGTACTCACCTGTGCAATCATAACTGAGGCCTGTTCTTTCTTTGTTAATAAAACTAGGTAGGTCAAAGAAAATCTTAAAATTTTAAAAGAAAATATAGAAATAATTTTAAAAGCCTGGGATGCTAACTATGGGAACAAATCATGGTTATCTTTATTTCTATCCTATTTTACTTCACCACTAAAATCATTTTTTGTATCCCTTATAATACCATAACTATTATTGCTTTTAGTTCTTTTCTTTGGCCCTTGTCTCTTACAGCTCCTCTCCCATTTCATACACTGAGTTGCCCAGTCAATACCTCAAGAATATGTGAATGATGTCTCCCAATACAAAAAGAAGGAGAAACAACTTTTTCTCCTGTCCAATGGTACCTCCACTCACCCCCCAAATTTTTCCCCTTAGGATGCCCCATTTATGCCAGAAGCAGTTACAGAAAATGGACCATCACCCCATTTCCCCTATTTCCAAAAAGACCAGAATGTTAAGCCTGGGGGACAGGACCCCTTTCCCCCAGGATGTAACCTACCCCTGGCAAATATTTCAAAGAGTCTCTATAACCCCAAACCATGCCAACCTGGTGTGTCCTTCACCATCAATCAGCTACCCTCTTGCCATAACCTCCCATTACTCAGCCTCCACTCTCTTGCAAATGCATTCTTGTGTAAATTCCCCTTACTCACTATATACCCTCTGGCATTTACAACCCTGCATGCCTAAGGCACCATTTAAATTTTAAACTTTACCAGTGGAAATCTATCAGATCCTAACCTAGCCCACTATTTATGAAAACTAACCAATAGAGATCTGCCTAGTCATTGCCTCCCAATTCCCTAAACCTAATCTTTAAAAAGCTTGTACCCCACAATCTCAGGGCAGCCATTTCTCACTCTTGAAATGTTGCTCAGATGTCTCTGTTTCTCCCTGAAATAAAGCTTTGGCTCAAATTCCTTTGTTCCAAGTCATTTCTGGTGAGTTGTCTTTCACTCACATGCCATAAAATGTGTATAATTCAGTAACTTTCATACATTTACAAAGCTATGCAACGTCATACAGAAAAGTTTACTTTTTTTACTTTTTCAGATCTCTAGAATCTTAGGGAAATACAGCTTAATACTTTTAACTCTATGGAGAAGGACAATAGTTAATATTGTAAATATATCATGTCCTTTTATAAATTATTATTTATTTTTCAAAGGTATACTTCCATTCAAAGGAATATAGCAATTTTTAAACCTAGCAATGATTATGCCAAAGTCTTATCTGTAGAGGATATGAGTTAGCATGTTGTGACTGCTTCCTTAATATATCCTTGTACCCTGATGTGATTGTTTGAAGGGATTTACATACCCTAGAAAAGCCATGTTTTAATCTCAATCAATCATGTGAGGGCAACAATTTCTTCTAATCCTTATTCAGTACTATAGGTTGGAAAATTTATTAGATTATCTCCATGGAGACATGACTCAGTCAATTTTTGGTATTAAACTTGGTTAGATGGAGAGGTGTCTCCACCCATTCTAAGTCAGTCTTGATTAGTTTACTGGAATCCTATAAAAGAGGAGACATTTTGGAGAGAGTCCTTTTTGAGAATGAGGAGAGAGCCACAGAACCACAACAGAAGGATGAGAGAACCACAGAGTCCACCAGCCAGTCACCTTTGGAGATGAAGAAGGAAATGCCTCCTGGGGAGCCTCATGAAGCTAGAGGCCCAGAGAAGAAGCTAATAGATGCCATGCTTGCCATGATCCTTTCCAATTGAGAGAGAAACCCTGAATTCCATTGGCCTTCTTTAATCAAGGTATCTTTCCCTGGATGCCTTAGATTAAACATTTCTGTAGAATTTCTTCAATTAGGACATTTTCATGGTCTTAGAACTATAAACCATTTTAAAGAACCATTCCATTTCTGGGATATTGCATTCTGGCAGCTAGAAAACTAGAACACCTAGGCTCTATGAATATGACTAGCAACCATCTTTGAAGATTACTCTTTTCCACAGTGTGTGTCATCCCAACTCTGAAAAATAAAGACTTCCAAAGGATGGACATACAAATTTCTCAGGATAAAGAAACTTAGAGCAGTGATGAAGGAAGCCCATAGAAGTGATTTACTTGTGCTGCACAACTTCAGGCTCTACTTAAACAATTCCCAATTATTTTCAGTATATTCCAATTTGAAGAGTACTTTTGGTGAATGATTTGGAAGCATTGTTGAAAGGAAGGTAGATAGTATACTTGAAAGTGAATGTATGATCCACTGTTGGTGTAAAGTATGAACAGCAAGATTGCCCTTTCAAAGAGAGTGGTCAAAAAATATTTCATGTTTTCCCAAGTGAGTGGGCCTTTCTGAAGAACAAATGGAAGATAGCAAGGCCGTTTAACCCTTAGCTGTAAAGATACTAAAAAATGCACAAATGCTTTGGGGAAAGCCTTTAAGATAGAAATAAAGATGATTTATTCCTGATTTTCTCCACACTAGAGAATTTCTCAAATCTGTGTAGCACAAGTGCAGGCAAAGAAGTGAACCCTGCAATAATGGAGATAATAATTAAAATAAGTAAAATTTAGGATTCTGATTCTGAAAATGCCTCTCTGATATATCTTTTCAAACTCTGAAACTTAGAATTCTAATAATTTGGAGGATCCCTAGATGTCAGAGGATGTGAGGGTGGAGTAGAGAAGAGATTTTGTTTTAGGGAAGGTTATTGGAAAGTAATATGGATAGCTACTGTCCAAATCTGTTTATGAGATTTGACATTTTAACTTACTATCACATTATTATAACAGAAATGTATTTTTAGTCAAAACTCATGTTTCTACCTTGAGTAAATGTGTGTATAGTACATACCTCAGAAAAAATGAATGGGAAAATTTTAGTTAACCATTTTACAATTTATGTCATTTAATACTAGGGTCTGTATTTCATGTTCAATAAAAATTTTAACACTTTCTTGATGTGCCAATATAACCATTGATCTTGATGCCTCAGTGTCTTAATATATTGAGCTTTAATTAGCTTATGTAGAGATCTAAATAATCCGTTGATGATTTCATTTTATTTTACATACAAGGATGTAAGAAGTCCATTGGATATAAAAGATCTTTAAATCTACTAGCCATTAATCTTTATTCCTTTCAACCATTGTATTTTACACTCCACCTGAAATCACCATCATATTCCATGCCAACTGTAACACATATAATTCTTTACAAATTCTGAATTCTTCTGCAAGTTTTCTTCTCTGTATATTTGTTTTATTTTTGCTTTCAAGAATGTGTCCTCTAATTTCCATCCCTTCTATCTCTGCCTTGAAATAAATTATAATATAATGTAGAATGCAGTAAGTGCTAAATGATACTTCAAGAATATCCTTCTGGAATAGAGAAGGATGACTAATGAAATAAAAAAAAATAGAGGAATTATTATTTTTGTGGAGGAGATTATAAAAACCAGGTCTTGGTTGTTTAAGGATTCTATTACGGATGAATGAACACTATATACAAAGGTAGGGATGAACAGGATGAGTCACAAATACTAGAAAGTTTTCATGAGTTAGTGGATGTGTTAGAAATTTAGTATTTGGGATCTTATTTAATGACTCAAACATCTTTCAATTTAGGTATTCACTAATTGATAGATACAAAACTGTGGATCATGATTCATAAGCTTGATTTAACTTATGTCAGAACTGGAATTTGAAAGCCTTTAATTACCAAAAATTAATGCTTTTTTCCCCGTGTTGGTTTGGTGTAGTATGTACCCCAGAAAAACATGTACTTACACTTAATACATTCCTGTTTGTATGAACCCGTTTTAAGCAGGACTTTTAACGAGGTTACTTCAGTTAACATATGACACACCTCATTCAGGATAGGTCTTAATCCTATTACTGGGTTTCTTTATAAGAGAATACAATTTAGACACAGAGCTATTAAAACTACAGTAGGAGCAGCCAAAAGGTGAACATGAATGGAACCTGGAAGACAGGGGAAAAACTGGGAGACACCACCATATGCCTTGCCATGTGAAAATCGAAGGACCAAACTCATAAACAACCAGCCCCAGAATGCCCAGAATGTCTTTGGGAGAAAGCATTGCCTTGTTGATGTCTTGACTTGGACTTTTTTCTAACCTGAAAACCATGAGCCATTAAATTCCCATTGTCGAACCCATCCCTTTGCATGGTTTTAGCTAGAGCAGCCTAAGAAATTAGAACATTTTCTAATACAAAGATGTTTACAAAGATGATATAAATTTAAGATTATACATCCAAAATGATGAGTAATATATTCAAGCTGAGGATAATATGGGTAAGTATCTAAGATTGAAAAGGGGAGATATGTTGAACTAGAACCAGTAACCCAACATAGGTTAATATTTTTAAATTAATGTCTATTTCTATAAGTAATGAAGCATAAGAGTTTACAGACTGAACATATATAGGGCCTCTATTTTAAAATCACTAATTTGGCAAAGGGAAAAATGGTTTGGAGTAGAAAAACACTAGGAATTGCTAGTTAAGTTCACTGCAACAAGCTATGCAAAAAGAAGTTATGTCCTAGACTAGGAAAGTGTGGTATAAATATAAAAGGGAAGAGTGTGAGAAATTGACATAGAAGATTAATTTGGACATTTATTGAATGTGGATCTTTTGGGAAAGAGATGAACCAATGATAATGGTAAGAAAATATTTTAAGTCTATAGTACTGGGCAAGATGTGTTGATTTTATCAAGGAAGTTAATATCAACAAATATAGATTTTGAAGCCTAAGTTTAAAAGAACTCTAGGAAACCTGGAGTCAAATTCCAAATATAATAAGAGGCTTATTAATTACCAATAAGAAATGTACTTCAATTGTAATAAGAGAGAATAGGCTTTGATCAAGATGACTTGACTAAAAGTATAAATAAAAATGAATTTGTGGTATCTCATTTTTGGAAACAAACAAATCCAATATTATATCTGATGTTATATTATCTTAAGATAAAAGGTTTATACAGATAATAATTAATATGCTGCATGATGTATGTTTTAGATTAACACTAATTCTAGCAGGTCTAAGTTTGGACAATATTTGTTTGAGATTCTGTATGTAAACAATTCAACATTGTTTGAATGGGGAAGTGAGGTGGAATGAAGGACCAAGTTGGTAATAGATGCATTTGAAATGCTTTGACAGGGAAAAAACTTGAAAATTTTCTCTTGAAATTTATTTTCTTGTTTTCATCCTGATAGCCCCTCTCTATTTGTGTAAACAGTAAGTTAACCACACCATTCAAACCTCACCTCCTTCTATCCTCAGGGTATTCATTATTTTAAATTGCAATTTACTAAGCACAGCAAATGCTTCATTGTCTCTCTCTAGATTTCATAAGAAACTATTCTGGTAATAGGTAATTGTAGAAACTAATAATTGAATCTAACTGAAGTTACTAGATAAAGAACACACCTGAAAAGGTATATTAAAAGTGCTGTTAGCAATTAATTTGGCTGCTCATCTATGTACATCAATAAATGTTGGTATATAGTTATTTTGTGTCATTGATTTATAAATGAAAGAATATGTTAATTCTGTAAATAATTTTCTAATATACTCTGTTTGCACTAGAATAATTCTTGGTGTGGATATTATATAATATTGTTATAAGGATTATTTAAAATTAGTGATCAACACACAGTGGCCAGGTAGTTTCTTTTTCTATTTGGGACAAGTATCAGTAAAAAAAAAATTAAAAATTTAACAGTTTAAATAATATTTTCCCAAACATCTTGAAATAGAGATTTTATGACTGTAGGAGAAAAATGTCAGACTTATTCCTTTTAAAATATTTATGATAAAGGCTTGACTAAGAATTGTTAAGAAACTCCCTGGAATATATGAGATTTTTCTATACATATAATTGCAAATTTAAATTTGAAAAGGGAATTTATTAAGTTACAAGTTTATAATTCTAAGGCCATAAATATGTCCAAGCTAAGGCATCCAGAGAAAGATACCTTGACTCAAGAAAGTCCAATTTGGGAAGGCACATGCCTGACATATGCTAACCCTTATTCCTGGTTCCATTGCTTCCAGCTTCTGATGACAGTGCTTTTCTCTCTAATCATCAGTGGGCTTTCACTTAGCTCCTCTGGGATATGACTCTAAATTCTGGTTTGCTTGTCATCTCATGGGAAGGGAAGTCTCATGGTGACATCTGCAGCTCTAAATACCTGTGACTAAGCATCTGCTCTCTCTGTCAGCACTCCAAGCATCTTCATATTTCTGTGCCTCTGTTGGCTCTGTAACAATTGTGTTTTCAGCAAAATATCTCCCCTTTTAAAGGACTCCAGTAAACTAATCAAAGCCCACCTGAAATGAGCAAAGTCACATCTCTATATAATTAAAAGCTGCACTCAAAATTGGGTGTGTACATCTCCATGGAACTAATCAAATCAAAAGTCACACCCACAACTAGGTAGATCAATCTCCATGAAACAATCTAACCAAAAGTTTCTATCCTTCAATGTTGAATAAGTATTAAAGGACATAGCTTTTCTGGTGCACACAACAGTTTCAAAACCAGCACAGATGGTAATTTCTTATGTGATTTACTTTTCATGATCTTCTTCCAAAAAGGCCATATTGTTATAAAAGAAATATTTTTAATCCCATCCCTTTGGTTTTGCATTAACTGTGAACTCACATTCAATATCACTCTTCTCTTTTACTACTAATATCCTGAAAGTTGGAATAGAGAATTGACCATTCATTTCTATAATTAAGAGTCATGAATAAAAATTCAGTATAGCTCATTGCACTGATTTATATAACAAATAATTGGAGATATTTAGCCTAATAGGGTAACAGAAGTATACATCAATCCTGACACAATTATTCATTGCTTCAAAGTTCTTTACTCAGCTATGGCTAGCAGATGGTAATTTTCAGTACATCAATGCTTATTTATAATACATGCTTCTTCTCATAAAAAGACACTCAAAGACAGAAAGTTCATGATCTCCCTCATTCTGTCTTTCTGAAGGAATTCCATTTACATTGCATGTGGGTGCCTCTCCATGAGTATGTGTATGTGTTGGCAGATGTGAGAGTTAGGTTCAGGTGTCAATTTGGCCAGGTGATGGTGCCCAGTTCTTCTGTTGCTGTTGATTTACATCACCAGCATTTGAATTTCATCTACAGCTGATTACATCTACAATCGGCTAAGGGGAGTGCCTTCCACAATGAGTGATATTTTAATTTGATCAACTGGAAGCTTAAAAGGAGAAGTCAGATGAGAAAGAAGCAGCTCAGCACAGCTCAGTTCAGCTCAGAGCTCAGAGTATGCACAGACCCAGACATTTAGAGATGCAGAAAAGAAATGCTCCAGGGGAAGCCATTTGAAACTGGAAGCCAGGAAAGGAGGCCAGCAGACTGGCCATGTGCATTCTCAAATGACAAGGGGACATAGATAAAAACCAGCTGCAATTTCTGAGGAACTGTAAATTTGTAACTAAATAACCCCTTTATAAAAGCTAATCTATTTCTTGTGTATTGCATTCTGGAAACATCAGTAATCTAAAACAGCAGAGTTGACATAATCATCAACTTTCTAAAGTGTTGTTAGAGAGAGCTAATGGATTTTGGGGGGCATGGACAGGCTCTGGGAATCAAGTCAGTGTCCCTGGCACAGCAGGCAAGAATTCTGCCACTGAGCCACAATTCCCCACCCTTTTTTTTATAAATTTTTAACGGAACATTTTAAATAAACATTTTACTTTGGAATAATTTTTAATTTACAGAAAATTTACAAATGTAGTAGAGTTCCTCTATACCCTTCACCCTGCTTTGGTTTTCTTTAATTTTTTCATTTTACATTTCCATGACACTTCGGGCAAAACTAAGAAACCAACATCTGATTTTACCAGGTTTTGCTTTAATGTCCTTTTCTCTGTTTCAGGCTATCTATCATATCATACTGCATTTGGTAATCATATCTCTTTAGTCCCTTAGTCCCTTAGTCTCACCGGTTTTCATGAATTTAACAATTTTGAGTAGTACTGGTCAGGTATTGCATTGAATTTCCATATATTAGGGTTTGGCTGACGTTTTCTAATGATTAGACTGGTGTTAATGGTTTTTAGAAGGAACAAGACAGTGGCAAAGTGCTCTTCTTATCACACCCTAGCAGAGGTATGTGATATCAACATGGCATTACTGATAATGGTAATCTTAGTCACTTGGTTAAAGTAGTGTTTTCCAGTTTTCATTACTTTAAAGTTAGAATTTTTCTCCTTCCATAATCTAGTCTTTGGAAAACAGTCCCTAAGTCCAGTCTACACTAACATTACTCAATGAGAGGGAGGGAGGATAGTGGATATTGAAGTCCACTTCCTAATGGGAGGAGTAATTGTACACTCTCTCTAATCCAGTATTGCAGCATCCATTCTAGCTCTCCTTTCCTGCTTATCTGCAATTTATCTTCCTAATAGTGAGAAATATGGGTCTCATTATCACCATATATTAACTTTTTGCTCACCCTAGTGTACTTGTAAATCAGTTTCAGAATTGTTCATTGTACCCCATAAGAAACAAATTTACCAGATAGAGTAGGGTGTTCATGTGCAGTTACTTTTATCTTTAATCCTACATTTTTTTCAGCAAATACCATTTTCCAAAGTTACTTAGGTCAGTACATTTTTTATCAATACAGTTATTTTTGTACATTTATAACACAGTTAAATTCATTTATTGCAGCCTGCTTTTCATCCCTAGATTCTTCCACATTCTCATAGATTTGTTTGTTCACCTACATTACAGTTATTTTTTGTGATGTATAATTACATGAGTCTTAAAAAATGCAAATAATCATGCATGGACTAGTACAGCACAAATCAGAACAATTTCTTCATCCCCAAAATTTCCACAGTGCATCTACTTTGTAATCAGCCACTCTTCCCTACCACACTCTCTGGCAACCACTGATCTATTTTTCATCCCCATATTTTGCCTTTCCTATAATGTATTTTGAATGCAATCATATAATAATCAGTCTCTGAAGTGTGGTTCACTGTGTAAAATGTATTTAAGATTCATCCATGTTTTCTGCACTTCAGTAGCTTGTTCCTGTTTATTGCTGAATAGATTCCATTCTATGGATATACCCCAGTTTCTGTAACCTTCTCCTATCAAAGGAGACTGGATTGCTTTTATTTCTTAGTGATTACAAATAAATGTACCATGAACATTTGTACAGATTTTTGCATGGAAATATTTTCAATTAACTTGTGTAAATATCTAATTGCATGACTCCTGGGTCATATGGTAAGTCTATGTAATCTTTATAAAGAAATGCTGAAGTGGCAATAACATTTTGAAAGTCTATGTTAGATTTTGTTACCCTATGTTACATATTGTAAGTCTACGTTAATCCTTATAAGGAATGGCTAAAGTAGCAATAAGTTTTTGTATTTCCACAAATAATTAATGAAAATTCTTCTAGCTCAGCATACTTGTTAGCATTTGTCAGTTTTGGGGGGTTTTAGCCAATAAAACATTTTGTGGAAATTAGTTTTCTCTCTTGCTATGAAGTAGGGAAAACTCTGAACACCACACAAGAAACACCAAAGCCTCTGAGAAGGGAACATTTTTTAATGCTGCAGCAGACTCAGAGGACTTCTGTCCAAAGTCTGAGCCCTGAATATCCTTTCTTCCTATATTATATAGGCTAGCAAGCAGGGCATGAGTTACCATGGGAAGGGACAGGGATGGTGCTAAGCAGAACTTGCAAGGTGGGAGTTATCATGGGAATGGACAGAGGCAGTGCTATAAGTTCTGGCTCTTAGCTGATTCCTTTTATCTGGAAAGCAGACATTTTGTCTCACTACACAGATGGGCCTGGGCATGCCTGAACAGATGCAGCAGAAATTTTGTTTCACTGCCTCTTTCTGAAAGCATGTTTTTACACATTCTTGAGAGTACACAAGTTCATAAAGTCATTTTAGTAAGGAAATATAGCAGTAATGCTGGGGCCACTCTTATGAACTACCTCGTTCCCCCCTTTGATGATATTATTCATCACATTTTATTTTATTAGATGTAGCACCATTTTCACTTGTGGGGACTAATCCATATTTATGACAGCTTGAGAGATGCAGGCCTCTGAGATAAGTAGGTGGGAGGCAATTTTCTGTCTACTAAGACTTCTATAGTTTGATTTGCAGTTTTTAGTTAGCAAGGGAGGAGGCAGGAGAGAATAGGATATAAATGAAGCAGCATTAAAACAGTTTCAATCAGAGTTTTCAATCCTCCAAAGGTTGAGAACTACCCCCTGAACAGGTTCTTGGGGTCCCAGCTGTTCCAGGTCTGAACTGGGACATGGGCTAGGGTTCTTACACAATTGGCAATTTTCTCTATTACCTTTCCTTGGTCATCTAACTGCAGGCAGCAGTTGTAAGGCTTGAATTTTCCACATACTCCTCCTTTGTTTGCTAACAGGTAGTCAAGAACTAATCAGTTTTGGTAGATGGTTTTCTAAATTTGGTTTGCTGCTATGCCGACAGATTTGTGATTATTTCTACTACTGCCTGGAGCCAAATGATGTGGTTTAACATGTAAATTGGGACACAATATCCCCATGACCCATTTTCTGCCCATGTTTCTGGACAATAATACTGGATGATGCACTCAGGGGGCCACCCATTGTCTTTCAAGTTCCCTATTTATATGCATTTTTTTGGACCCAGTTATTTTCTGATTATAGACTGGGTATCCTAGTAGTCTCCTTGCTTTAAGGGGATCAGGAAGAAAGAAGGGCAGATAGTTCCTAACACACAAAGTCCTGTCAACCCTGCAGGTAATTCAGAACAGGCTGCCCTGCCACAGATCCAGGACAACACTTCAGGGGCTTTCCACATGCCTGGGGCTGAAATGTCTGTCCAGAAACTTTTTAGGAGGGGAAAGAGACTAGTGGTGACAGGTTGGGAGCTATATGTTTTTCATCTAATCACCAGCATAAGGTGGCATTTTTACCCTAATTATAATACTGTTGCCCCAGACAGATGAGGTTCCCAACTGGGACCGGGAAGCTGTTTCTCCATCTAGCTATGCAGTTTTTTCCAATAACGTAAGTTGTCAGGTCCCATCTGCAAGATCTGGGCTGGGAGGCACTTACATTTACTTTTTCTGTTGGCATTATTTCTCTCACTTCCCATGGCCATTGGTCCCCTATATTTGTTCCTCCATAGACATAACAGGAGGAAACATTTAAGGAGGAGGCTACTTGTTATGCTAGTTGAAAGAACAAATTTTGAGTGCTTAAGGGAATGGCTGAGGCTTTTTCTTGTGTTTTCTTATAGAAGTAATGGAATACCTGGAATTTTTTCTCAATTGTAAGAGTTTATGGTTCTTTTTATATAAAGGGTGGGGAGCCAATGATGGCTTTACGGGACCACCTTACTCTGAAGAGCATCTGGACTTCTCTTCCCCACTGGGCATCATGAATATTTAAAATGGTAAGATTAGCAAGATTGCAGTGCCCTATCCTGCAACTAAGGGTGTTTGGTGTTACTTGCAGGAGGGTACCTCGGGGGTTTTTCATTTGGAATAGTACACAGCAACTGGTGGTACTTAAAGCTTCCTGTAGGAGGGTAGCTCAGGGTCTTCCTATTCATTGTAACATACAGCATGTAGCAGGGCCTACAGCAGGACAGGCATGAGAAGTATTAAAGAGTAGAGACACTGCTTGCTGTTTTTTTGGAGCAATGGCTCTGCTTACTACTATTTCTTTTCTACTTTCTTGGAATTTTAATTCTATACAGTTTCTTGTTTGGGCTTGAGAGGGTCGTGGCAAATGTAGTAATGGTCTTCAAGGGTAGCAAATCAGGTATGTGTTTGGATTGTAGGTGCAGAAGCCCTTGGGGATACCTTGGGGAGTTTAATAGGTGTGGAATAGCAGGGTGGCAGTGGAAGTGCCTTCGATCTGGGTAGTGTGAATGCACTCGTGGCAGGAGTCTGTGATGGTGATCCTGAAGGAACAAAGGGAAAGGACAAGAAACATTAGGGACAAAAAACAGCATTCTACAATCAATATAGGAAAGGAGGAGTTACCTAGTTATCGATGATGTCACCAAATTAGAGTAAAATTAGTTTTTGGGAAATAATGAAAATGGATTTCTTCTTCAAGTGCTAAAATTGCTAGATGCATCACAAACATAAACACAAGGATAAAGATTGTGTAAGGCCTGGCCCGGTAGCCTCTGGTTGGAAGTCCCCCACCTGAACTAAAACCCGTGAACATCCAGGCACACAGCTGTTCAAACTCAGCCAATCAGGACCTGCCCTGACAAACAAAAGACCCTCACTGCACACAGCCTGTAGCTATGCCCACTGCACATGGCCCATAGTTATGCCCCCTGGCCAAGGCCCATAGCTATGCCCCCAGCCCTAAAGTGTGTGAAACTCCTAACCTACCACAGGAGGCCCCGTAATCATCATCAGCACCCCCACTAGCTAGCCTATATCTAACCCTGTCACCCCTAGAGGGGCGTGACTTCCCCGGCCTGCACCCTGAGCACCTGGACCAGGGAACTTCGCCCCAGGACAATAAACTTTTTAAAACTCGGACTCAGTTTCTCTGATTTCTCAGTCAGCTACCATCTAAAACCTGACATTTTGGTGCCAAAAACCCGTGAGGAGTTTCACAGCCCCTCCTGGGGGAACTGACTCCTCCTTGCCAGACAGACCTGGGACCCCTCTTCCACCCATCAGCTGGCCTGTTCTCTGAGTGGACTTTTACTGACTTGTGCCTTCCGAGTCAGTGAGTCACCCCTTGCCCATACCTCGGTCTTGTCCGTGCCATCTGGAGGGACCTGTCCATAATCACGGCCGCATCAGGAGTCCCTCTCTGACAGAGTCATCCTCTGGGGATACTTGGAAGGCCTCTCGGTCTCCTGCCATTTCCAGGGATGTGGGGTGTGGAGACATCCTCACTCTCACTCCTCCCTGCCAGTCCCCCAGGGGGGACCCTGTTCCAATAGTCTGGCCATACCTCGGGACACCATGACTTGGTCTGACTATTTCTGGACTTGACTTAAATTATGGGCAACCAGGAGTCTTGCATGGACCCAAAAACCCCACTCAGATGTTTAATCCATAATCGGGCTAAATTGAACATATCCATAAAAATGAAACAGCTTATCTTCCTGTCTACCGTAGCCTAGCCCCAGTATCCCCTCCCAAACAGCCCTGCCTGGCCACCCGAAGGCCCCTTAGATTTCAAAGTCCTCTCTGATCTGGACACTTTCTGCCAACAGACCCATAAATGGTCAGAGGTCCCATACGTCCAGGCTTTCTGGCATCTGAGATCCCGGCCCAATTTATGTGCTACTTGTAATACCGCTCAAGTTCTCCTTGTAGCAAAGGAACCCTCACCTGCCCTTTCCCTTACTCCTCCCCTGTCCTCAGCTTCTGCATTCTCCGATGAGCCAGAAGAGCTGGCCTCTCTGCCAGCCCCTCCTGCTAAAGCCCCTCCCCCTCCCTATGCCCCAGAATCTCTCACCTCTCCAGTCAGTTTGCACACCCGGTCACACGACCCTCCAGTGCCACCTTCTGCTCAGGTGCCACCCTCCACACCCCTTAATTCCTCACGCAAATCACAGAAGCCGAAAGCATGCAGTCCAAGTGCCTCCCGAATCACATGACCGTCCAAAGCCTTGTTGTTCTCTATCACATGACCCTCTGAAGCCATGCTGTTCTCTATCACATAACCCTCCAGCGCCACCTTCTGCCCTGGCATCATCATCTGCACTTCTCTGTCCCCTTCGTGAAGTCACGGGAACTGAGGGAATGGTCCGCGTTCATGTTCCATTCTCTCTCTCTGATCTGGCGGCTATTGAAAAATGCCTGGGGTCCTACTCTGCAAATCCCATGGAGTATATTAAAGAATTCCGCCAACTAACCCAGGCTTATGACACAGTCTCTGCAGCTCCAGTTGCAGTGCCCTTCCCCATTTCCCCAACCTAACATTCCAGCCTTTTTGTGATAATAGGGCAGTGAGATCTTTCTGGCTACTTCTTGCTGTAAAGGGGCAGTGTGGGGTTTTAGGCTGGAACCGTCATGGCCAGGGGAGTGGGGAGGCTGACTGTAGGAATCTGGTGAGGAAGGCAGGTGATGATAATGATGCAGGAGCATTTGGTTGACTGCTACCTGGGATAGTTCCTTCCTGCATCCTTGAAGGAAGTTGAGGAGGCAGGGAGCTAGGAGAAAAAAGAGACAGATTAAGATAACTGGTCCTAGTAGCGGGAGGAGCCATGTCACCAGAGGAGAAGAAAACAAGCTTAAAGCAGAGTTGGTTCCTTCCTCTCTGTGGTAGAGTTCCTCCTTTAGTTTCTTTAAGATTTGGATATTTTGCTTTACTAGACCCTACTCATTGATGTAATAGCAGGATTCCTCTTGAAGGGATATACACATTCCTCCTTTTTTGGCTGTCAGCAGGTCTAAGGAAGGCCCGTCGATTTTGAAGAGTTACCTGGGCTAGTGAGGTGAGTTAGCACTGTAGAGAGGAGAGGGATTCTGATGTTGATTCCAGGGCTACCTGTAGTCAAATTTTGAAGTTTTGAGAGGTTAAAATACCATGTCCCAGTGCCCATCCTCCTGTGGCTGAGGCTGTGACTGAGGCAGTCAGGCTGATGCCTACCAGGATGGGAAGAAAGGCAGCCCTTTTGGAGAGAGGAGAGGGCAGTAGTCAAGTTAGTTCAGACTCCCTATAGAGGGTCAACTGAGAAACAATAGTTACCAGGAAGCGTGGTCCCAGGGCAGTGGAGTTAAGGCATTTGGTAACAGTTCCATTACACTAGAAATATTGTCCTTTGGGGGCTTGGGTGGTGTTGTGGATAGTGATGTTAGTCTGGCACTTGCTATGAAGTTTTGTTTGAGGGTTTTTTATCCAGTGTAGTGAGGCTCTTAATTTAGCAAGAAGATCTCAATCCATTAGTGGACTGGGGTAAGAAGACATTACTAAGAAAGAATGTTTAAGGGGTACCCTTCTATTAAACATGTTAGCAGTCCAGTAGTTAAGGGGAGTGAAGGATGGCCATCTATGCCCATAAACATGACCTGGGAAGGAAGGAGTTGACCTGAGTAAGAGGGGAGGACAGAAAATGTAGCCCCTGTGTCCACTATAAAGGAGGTGGACTTACCCACTACCTTGATTGATACCCTGGGCTCAACGAGGGTGATTGGAGTCGCTGAGGTTGGGCATCATCAGTCGTCAGTGGCCAGGCCCAGGACTGCTAGCAGTGGGTTAGGGGTTGGAATTTTAAAGACCGTGTTTACCAGGTCATGGATAGGGGCCTGAGGACCGTCCTCAATTTTTCTAAGTTTACGCCTTATATCTGGATGACCCCTCCACGGCCAGGTGCTAAGGGGCAGTCAATTTTCCAATGTCCCTTTGTACCACAGAGAGGGCATGGTCCCTTGGCCTTGGGCAGTGGAGGATTGCGGCACTGGCAGGACCAGTGCCCTTTGAGGCCACATTTGAAGCACTTTCCTGGTGGTGGATTAGTCATAGCCAGCTTCTTCTCTGTTGAAGTGAGCCACAGAGCCACAATCAGGGATTGGGTTTGTAAATTCACCTTTCGGTGGTCCCAGGATTCCTTTTCTGTCCTCTCCAGTTCATTATGCGTATTAAAAATTTTAAAGACCGTGTTTACCAGGTCACGGATAGGGGCCTGAGGACCGTCCTCAATTTTTCTAAGTTTACGCCTTATATCTGGAGCCAATTGGGATATAAAGTGTGTGGCTAAAACAGTTTTACCAGCCTCTGAGTTGGGGTCTAGGCAGGTATATTGGGAGAGGGCTTCTGTGAGCTGGTGTAGAAAAGTGGCCAGGTTTTCATCAGAACCCTGGGTAATTTCCCTTAGCTTATAGAAGTTTACTACTTTATCTGAAGCTTTCTGCATGCCTACTATGAGGCATGTAAGCATTTTGTCCCATTTAGTCTGCCTGTTTCTTCCTGCTGGATGGTCAACCTGATATTCCCACCCTGGCTCTTGGTCTGACACTGCCTCGGCCCCTACCTGCATGGTGTGGCCGGTTATATGCACCTTGTTAGCATGAGCCCTGGCTGCATTGAAAATGCAGTCCATTTCATCTGTAGGGAGGGAAGAAGAGCAGATTACATGAATGTCATGCCAGGTGAGGTCGTAAGCATTAGCTAGATACTGGAATTCTTTAGTATAGACAGCTGGATAGTTGCAGAAGGAGGAAGAGAAAGGAAAAATGGTGGCAGGAGTGCTGCCAGTGTGGAAGAGGAGAGAGGAGGGCAAGATGGCGGCTGGGACGTCACTGGAACAGAAGGAGAAAGAGAAGGAGAAGATGGTGACTGAGATGTAGCCAAAGCAGAAATGAGGAGGGAAAGGCAAGATGGTGACTGGAGTGCCACTGGAGGGGGGGTAGAGTGAGGGAGAGGAGGATACAAAGGGAGGGGCAGGAGCACAGAAGGAAAAAAGCCTGCAGATAAGGAATTTTGGCCCATTTGTCGTTCCTCTGGCAAAATTTGTGGAGGTTTGTAAGGATATTAAAATCGAAAGTCCCATCCTCAAGCCAATAAGAGAGGACCTATTGCCCATAGTGATGGGTCTCAAAGGAGAAAGGACTGGCCCAGGGGTTGTTGGCATCCCAACACCCTGAGAGAGTCCCTGGAGCTCTTATGAGCAGGGGCTCATCTCCCCTGGGGACGTCTCATGCTGGTTTGAGGCCCTTTCAGGTCCTGGACCTGAATTTGGGAGGAAAACAAGAAGTGGGGCATCCCCACAATTTTTTGAGTCCCAGGAAGTGGAGTGAGGCTTGCAGGCGTCCCCGCTCACCTCAGCCCTCAGGAGAGAACCTGATGTGAATTCACAATTTTCAGAGAGTAATTAACGGACAGGATCTCTCAGAATGGTGAGACCTTGCAGCAGGGCTAGGAGGGGAGCGACTTACCCAATCTGTGGTGGATATAGTGGTGGGCTGAGGGATTCCCTGTCACTGGCTTTGTGGAGGAAGGAGGAGAGAGGAAGCTGGGGCACCTCTGGCCAGGCAGGCGGCACTCGTGCTCCTCTCCCGGGTTTCCAGCACCAGGTGAAAGGTTTAGGAGGTGAAAGGGTGAGAAAGAGGAAAGGTACACCAGGAAATTTAAAGTGGGAGGGTTATTTCTGCACTCCCAGGCAGAACTCACCAAACCCAAGATGGAGGGAGGTGAGTGCACACGTGGGCTTCAGTGTGGGCAGCTTTTAAGGATGAAGGTCAGGTGATGTCAGGAAGGGGAAGTTCATTAGTTCCAGAAGTCAGGTTGGGAGGGGTGACACAGCCTCCACAGCTCCAGTTACAGTGCCCTTCCCCATTCCCCTGACCTAACAGTGAGTTCACCGCTGGGTCCTGGTGCAGGCAGTTTTTAAACAAGGGGGTTAGGTGACATCTAGAAGGGGCAGAACATTTTACACAGCTCGAATCATGGTGACCTTCCCTGTTCCCTTGACCTAACATTCCAGCCTTTTTGTGATAATAGGGCGCTGAGATCTTTCTGGCTATTTCCTACTGCACTGGGGCGGTGTGGGGTTATAGGCCAGAACCATCATAGTCAGGAGAGTGGGGAGGTTGGCTATAGGAATCTGGTGAGGAAGGCAGGTGGTGATAATGATGTAGGAGCATTTGGTTGATTGCCACCTGGACAGTTCTTTTATGCATCCTTGAAGGAAGTTGAGGAGACAGGAAGCTAGGAGAAAGAAAAGACAGATTAGAATAATTGGTCCTAGTAGTGGGAGGAGCCATGTCACCAAGGGCGAAGAGAACCAGGTTAGGACAGAGTTGGTTCCTTGTTTTCTATGGTAGAGATCTTCTTTTAGTTTGTTTAGGTTGTGAACATTTTGTTCTACCAGACCTGGCTCATTGATGTAATAGCAGCATTCTTCTTGGAGGAATATGCACATCCCTCCTTTTTTGGCTGTTAACATTTCCAAGGCCCATCAACTTTGAAGAGTCGCCTGGGCCAGTGAGGTAAGTTGACATTGCAGAGAAGATAGGGATTCTGATGTTGATTCCAGGGCTACCTGTAGTTGAGTGTTGAAGTTTTGAGAGGTCAAAATACAATGTCTTAGTGCTCCTCCCACTGTTGCCGAGGCTGCAACTGAGGTAGCCAGGCTGATGTGTACCAGGATAGGAAGGAAGGCAGCCTTTTTGGAGCAAAGAGGGGGCAGTAGCCAAGTTAGCTCACATTCACTGTAGAGGGTTAATTGAGGAATTATGGTTACCAGGAAGCATGGTCCTGGGGTAGTGGGGTTGAGGCACTTGGTAAGAGTCCCATTACATCAGAAATATTGTCCTTTAGGGGTGTGGGTGGAGTTGTGGATAGTGACGTTAGTTTGGCATTTGCTATGGACCTCTGCTTGGCTCATGGTTGTGTGGGTAAGGTAGCAGAGCTTAAGGGGGTAGGGAAGGTTATTGGGCTCTGGTTCCCATAGGGGGATGTTCTTTAGGATGGTATGGCAGGAATCAGGGTTATGATTGTGTATTTGGGAAAGATTTATAGGGACAGCTGCTAATAGGGGCCTTCCAAATGAAGCACAAAGGAAACAGTGGGTTACGTTGGGAAGTATTTGTGTTTGGTTGAGGAATTGTAAGGCGTGTTGGAGGATTTGGGGCCATGTTTGAGGGGCTGTTGGGGCAGAGAGTTTGACGAGGTGGTTGGAGAGGTTCTGCTCTGCTTGTAAAATGTTGATAGACACCTGCGTATGAGTATCATTAATGAGGATATACTCGTGATGTATTTCAACAGTGCTTACAGGGTACCAGTACCAGCTGCTGTAGTATAGTTTGCCTTGAACCCCCATCACCCATCTAGTGCCCCAGGGATCTGTAATATTAGTGTAAAATAATTTGGAACTGATGTAGAAGAGTCCCATCCCATCGTCAGCATCATGTATTTTGCATGACCAATAGGGACAACGCCCATATATGTTGTTATTATTGTCCTGGTTGCAGTAAATTTTAATTTGATCATATGGAAAGCAGATAAATGGCCCCTGGTTGCTAGCAGCCAATTTAGCAGTTAGGGGATGGTTAAAGATAGGCTACAGCCCACGAGAAGGCAGTCTCCTGTACTAATAATATGGCTGGTTGACTTGCCATTTTGGTTAAAAGTTTCCTGGATTTTGAATTTCCCTATATAGGAAGTGCCTTCAATGGGGCCTGGGAGGGTGAATAGTGCAAGTGAGGTGGATGCGAGTGGGCCCCAGAAGGTGACAGGTATATGGGCTCTTATTCTGTTTGTATAGCTTGACCCATGATAGATGGTGCCAAAAGGGGTCACCTAGAAGTTTTACCGCCATAGGAGTGGTAAGAATTACTGTGTGTGGGACAGTCCACTGCAATTGGAGTTGTCCGGGCTGGAGCTGCTTAAGGAGTATTTCATTTCCTAGCTGGAGACCATGGGGAGGATCAGCGGGATCAATTTCCCCAGGTTGTGGCAGGAATCAATTGGTGTGTTCCCACAGCAAATGCCTGATTAAGGAGAGATATGGTAAGTAAGAACCCAGAGGAGGAGATTGCACTGGCAGATGGTGATTGAGTAGGAACAGGTGGCTGTACATGAGCTCAAAAGGGCTTAAGAAAGTAGGTGATTGTGGAGCAGTGCATAGTCGGGCAAGGGCCAGTGTAAGAAGGTCAATCCAGGACTGTTGCAATTGAGTGGCTAGTTTGGTTAATTGCATCTTGATAAGACCGTTAGCTCATTCCACCTTACCTGAGGATTGGGGTCTGTATGAGATATGTGGTTTCCAGTCTATTCCCAAGGCAGACGAGGCCTGTTGGACCACCTGAGAAATAAAAGCTGGGTCATTATTGGATTGGATGGAGGTAAGTAGTCCAAAGCAGGGAACGATTTGTTTTAGGAGGATGTCAGCCACCACGTCAGCAGTTTGCCGTGTAGTATGGAAACCTTCTATCTAGCCTGTTAAGATGTCAATTATAGGACGGCTGCCGTGGCTCAGCGGGCAGAGCTCTGACCTGCCGTGCTGGAGGTCTGGAGTTTGATCCCTGGTGCCTCCTGCCCATATGCAAATTTTTTTAAAAAATGTCAATTATAGTTAGGAGGTATCAGAATTTTTGTGAGTGGGCATGTGTGTGAAATTAATTTACCAGTCCTGCCCCAGAAGGTGGCCCCTTAGTTGATGGGTTGGGAAAGTGGGGCACAGCCCTCCTTGAGGGTTTGTTATTTGGCAAGTGGGACAGGAGGAGCAGACTGACGTTATGAGGTGAGTTAGGGATGGGTGATGGAACAAGGGCTGGAGGAACTGAGTGAGGGCCCTGGGTCCAATATGAAGTGATGAATGTACCTGAGAAAGAATATCAGGGGCCTGTTTGGTTGGGAGAGCCACCTTGTTATCAAGGAAGATCCAGCCCTCTGGTGTAGTAGAGCCTCCCTGTGCAAGGAGGTTTTCACGTTCCCTGGAAGAATAGGCAGGTTGGAGGGAGGGGAGAGTAAAGAAAAGAATTGGTGCTGGAGGGTTTAAAGGTAAGGGTTCTTTGGTCAGTTCCCATGCAACAGCATCAGCCCAGTTATTTCCACGGGTGATTTCAGATTTATCTGTTTGGTGTCCTTTACAATGGATGATGGCCATCTGTGATGGTAATTGAAGTGCTTGAAGGAGGCGTTAGATAAGCTTAGCATTAATTACAGGTGAGCCTTTGGTGGAAAGGAACCCTCGTTCCTTCCAGATGGCTGAGTGGCAGTGTACTTCCAGAAAAGGATATTTGGAGTCTGTGTAGATGTTGGCAGATTTATTTTTGGCTAGGTGTAAGGCCCTGGTGCAAGCAATTAATTTAGCCTTTTGGGATGTTGTTCCCTCTGGGAGCCATACTGCTTCAAGTATTTTGGTGGAAGAAACTATAGCGTATGAAGCTCTGCACTTTCCCCATTGGTCTATTATTGAGCTGCCATCAATAAAGAGGGTGAGGTCTGCCTGTGACAGTGGTGTGTCTGAGAGGCCCTGGCGTGGGGAGGCGAGCTCTTCCATGATTTCAGTGCAAAGGTGAGTGGGCTGTGGAGAGGGGTTTGATAGGGGGCTGTGAGGGAGAAGAGTAGCAGGGTTGAGGCCAGGAGAGACAGAGAGTGTGATATCCGAGTTTTCTAGGAAGAATAAGTGAAATTCCTGGAGACGGGAAGGAGTGAGCAGAGAGAGAGAGATTTATGGGATAAGAGGTCTTGTAAACAGTGGGGTAACAGTACTTGGAGAGGCCTACCCAGATTAAGTTTAAGAGCTGTACGAGTTAGGGTGGTGGCTGCAGCCAGTGCTCAGAGACAGGGAGGCTAACCACGGGTTGTGGGGTCCATTTGCTTAGAGAGGTAGGCCACTGGAGTATAAGTTGGTTCCAGGGGTTGGGTTAAGACTCCCACCACTATTCCTTGTTTTTCATCAGTGAAAAGGAAGAAGGGCTTGTCAGGATTTGGAAGAGTGAGCAGGGGAGAATGAATTAAGACATTAAAGAGAACTGAAAAAATCTTTAGCTATAGTAGAGAGGTCATTTAGGGGTCCTGTGGACATCACCTTGGCTGCTTCATAAACAGGTTTTGCTAGGAGAGAAAAAACAGGGACCCAGTGTTGGAAGAACCCCACAAAACCTAAGAAGGATAAAATTTGTTCAGCATTTTCTGGAGGTTGGAGTTCTCAGAAGACTTGCTGTCTGTCTACTGTTAGATGTTGGGATGTGGGAGTGAGGTGGAGCCGCAGGTAGGTGACAGTGGAGGAAGAGAGTAGAGCTTTGGTGGGGGAGACTCGATATTCTTTGTTAGTTAAAAATTTAATCAGGTGGCTGTAGACTTTGTGGAAGTTTCCTTAGAAGGGCTGCAAATTAATAGGTCATCTACATATTGGAGAATGATATTGGGAGTTAGATTGCACCCTATTAGGTCCCTGGCTAGGGTTTGGCCAAAGATACGGGGGCTGTTGTGAAACCCCTGAGGTAATACCATCCATGTAAGTTGTTGGGCAGCCAAAGAGTCCAGGTCTTCCCAAGTAAAGGCAAATAAATTGTAACAGGCAGGTTCTAGAGGGATTGTAAAGAAGACATCTTTGAGGTCTAGGACAGAATAATGAGTGGTGTGAGGAGGAATGTGTGAGAGAAGAGTATATGGGTTGGGAATTACTGGGAACATGGGAATGACAGCTTCATTAATTAGTCGGAGGTCTTGGACTAGATGATAAGAACCTTCAGGTTTTTTGACAGGCAAAATAGGTGTGTTATATGGTGAGTTAGTGGGTATGAGGAGTCCCTTTCCCTTGAGCCAGTTAATGATGGTTGGAGTCCTTTCCAATGAGTTATGGAGATGGGAAATTGTGGCTGAGACAGGAATGAGGAGGGATCCTTTAGCTGGATAAGAATTGGTTTATGATGGTAAGCTATTAGTTGAGGTATCCCATACCTCTGGGTTTACTAGGTGAGGCGGTAGAGGAGGTGAGGGTGGAGGTGGAGGCCACACATAAGGGTAATAGTATATTTGTTTGAGGTTTTTGTATCCAGTGAAGTGAGGCTCCTAATTCAGTGAGAAGATTCCACCCCATTAGTGGGCTGGGGCAGGAAGGCATTACTAAGAAAGAGTGTGTAATGGGGTAGCCTTCTATTAAACATGTAAGTGGTCCAGTAAGTAAGGGGCATGAAGGATGGCCATTTATGCCCCTAACTGTGACCTGGGAAGGGAGAAGTTGACCTGAGTAAGAAGGGAGGATGGAGAAGGTAGCCTCTGTGTGCACTAAAAAGGATGTGGACTTACTCGCTACCTTGTTTGTCACCCAGGGCTCAAGGGTGATTGGGGTTGCTGAGGCCAGGTGTCATCAGTCGTCAGTGGCCAGGCCCAGGACTGACAGTGGTGGGCCAGGGGTTGGAAGGATGGCCCCTCCATGGCTAGGCACCGAGGGGCAGTCAATTTTCCAATGTTCTTTTTTCCCACAGAGAGGGCATGGTCCCTTGGGCAGTCAAGGATTGGGGCACTGGTGGGACCAGTGTCCATCGAGGCCACATTTGAAGCATTTTCCTGGTGGTGGATTAGCCATAGCTGGCTTCTTGTCAGTAGAAGTGGGCTGCAGGGCCATAATCAGGGATTGGGTTTGTAAGTTTCCCCTTTGGTTGTCCCGGGATTCTTTCTCTGCCCTCTCTAATTCATCACAAGTATTAAAAATTTTAAAGGCCGTGTTTACCAGGTCATGAATAGGGGATTGAGGACTGTCCTCAATTTTTCTAAGTTTGTGCCTTATATCTGGAGCTGACTGGGATATAAAATGTGTGGCTAAGACAGTTTTATCAGCCTCTGAGTCAGGGTTTAGGCAGGTATATTGGGAGAGGGCTTCTGTGAGCCAGTTTAGAAAAGTGGCAGGATTTTTTTCAGGACCTTGAGTAAATTTCCCTCAGCTTATGAAAGTTTATGACTTTATGGGAAGCTTTCTGCATGCCACCATTTTGTCTTTCCTAGTCCGTCCATTTTTCCCCACTGGAGTATCAACCTGATAGTCCCACCCTAACACTTGATCTGGTATGACTCGGCCCCTACCAGCATGATGTGGCCGGTTATATGTACCTGGTTAGCATGAGTCCTGGCCGTATTGAAAATGCAGTCCATTTCATCTGTAGTTAGGGAAGAAAAGTAGATTACATGAATGTCATGCCAGGTAAGGTCATAGGCTTTAGCCAGATATTGGACTTTTTTAGTATAGGTAGTTGGATCGTTGGAGAAGGAGCCCAACCATTTCTCGATGTGAGAGAGATCAGCCAGGGAGAAGGGAGTGTGTACTCGAATTAACACTTCGAGTCCTGCAACTTCCCTGAGGGTACAGAGTGAAGTACTTTTTAAGTGGGTAAGGGAGCTTACAGGTAAGGATAGCAAGGCTCTTGAGGATGATAAAGTACTAGGTGGTAGCAGCGGAGCCAGTGAAGGGGGAAGAGGGCATGGTGGTGATTGGAGAGCTGCTGGAGTAGAAGGAGGAAGAGAAGGAAAAGATGGCGGCTGAAGAGCCGCTAGAGCAGAAGGGGAAAGAGAAGGACAAAATGGCAGCTGGAGTGCTGCCAGTGCAGAAGGAATAAGAGAAGGGCAAGATGGCATCTGGAGTGTCACTGGTGGAGAAGGAGGAAGAGAAGGGCAAGATAGCTGCTGGAGCACTGCCAGTGGCAGATGAGGTTAGAGTGGGGGAGAAGAGGATAGTTTATCTAAATATGGTGGAGGCCCTGGTCTTTTAAAGGAGGAGGAATTGAGGGGGTTAGAAAAGGAGGAAGTTTCATCCAACTATTTGTCCAGGAGTGTGGGCTTGGGGATTTCTTTGGCTAGAAGAACCTGAGCTGTAGAGCAGGAAGTGCAGAGAGAGGGCTGGGAGCGCAGAATTAAAAAAGCCTGGACATAAGGAATTTTTGCCCATTTTTCATTCCTCTGCCAAAAGTTGCAGAGGTTTGTAAGGATATTAAAATTGAAAGTCCCATCCTCAGACCAATGAGAATCATTGTCCAATTGATATTGGGGCCAAGTCTTATTACAAAAGTAAGTGAGGTGTTTTGGCCAGATGTCTGGAAGTAAATCCAGTGTTGATAGGTTAGTCAGGAGACAACCCAGAGGGGTAGAAGGTTTGGCTTTCAAGGATTTGTTGCTCATACTGATGGGTCTGAAAGGACAAAGGACTGGCCCAGGGGGTTTTGGCATCCCAATGCCCTGAGAAAGTCCTTGGAGCTCTTATGAGTGGGGGCTCATCTCCCCAAGGGATGTCTCACCCTGGTTTGAGGCCCTTTCATGTCCTGGACCTGAAAATTGGGAGGGAAATGAGAAGCGAGGCATCCCTACAGCTTTTCAAGTCCTGGGAAAGGGTGTGAGGTTTGCAGGATTCCCATTCACCTCAGCCCTCGGAAGAGAACCTTACATGAATTCACGATTTTCGGAGGGTAACTTATGGACAGGGTCTATCAGAACGGTGAGACCCAACAGCAGGGCTAGGAGGGAAGGGACTTACCCAATCTGTGGTGGTGTGGCGGTGGGCTGAGAGATCCCCTGTCAGTGGATATGTGGAGAGAGGAGGCCGGGTCACCCCTGGCCAGGCGGGCAGCACCCACGCTCTCCTCCCAGGTTTTGGCACCAAAATGAAAGGTTTGGAAGGCAAAAGAGAGAAGAGGCAAACCAAGAAACCTTAGAATGAGCGAGTTTATTCCTGTGCTCCTGGGCAGAGCTCACAGAACTCAAGATAGAGATTTGTGAGTTTGCTGCTGGGTCCTGGTGTGGGCAGTTTTTAAGCAAGGGGGTTAGGTGATGTCTAGAAGGGGCAGCACATTTTACACAGCTCAAGTCATGGTGACCTTCTCTGTTCCCCCAACCTAATGGAAAACTTATGCCTATATTAAATAAATGCCTGTATTAACAAAAAGAAAGTGTAAAAATCAAGGAATTACCTGTTCACATGGAAGAACTAGAGAAAGAACAACAAATTAACCCCAAATCAAGCAAAAGGAAAGAAATAATGAAGATTAGAGCAGAAATAAATGAAATTAAGAATATGAAAATAATCAAGAAAGTCAACAAAATCAGAAGTGGTTCTTGGAGAAAATCAATAAAATTGATGGACCCTCAACTAGGGTGGCAGAAAAAGAGAGAGAGGTAGTAAATAAATAAAATCAGAAATGTAAGAGGAGGCATAACCACTGAGCCTACAGAAATAAAGGAGGTAATGAGAGGTAATGGAACTATATGCTAATAAACTACACAATGTAGAGGAAATGGACAACTTCCTAGAAAGGCAGTAACAACCAACATCGAAAGTTGTGAAGAAATAGACAACCTCAGCAAACCAATCACAAGTGAAGAGATTGAATCAGTCATCAAGAAGCTCCTGAAAAAGAAATATCCAGGACCAGATGGCTTCACATGTGAATTCTACTAAGCCTTCAAGAAAGAATTAGTTCCAGTTGCTCAAAATCTTCAAAAAAAAAATTGAAGAGGAGGAAAGCTGCCTATGTCATTCTATGAAGCCAACATCACCCTAACTCCAAAGCCAGACAAAGATACTACCAAAAAAATTACAGGCCAATCTTTTTAATGAATTTAGATGCAAATATCCTCAACAAATTACTTGCAAGTTAAATCCAGCAACACATTAAAATAACTCTCCATCCTGACCAAGTGGGATTTATTCCAGTTATGCAAGCTTGGTTCAACATAAGAAAATCAATTAAGGTAATACACCATATCAAAAAACCAAAGCAGAGAAAAACCATGATCATCTTGATTGATGCAGAAAAGATATTTGACAAAATGCAACATACTTTCTTAATGAAAACACTTCAAAGGAGAGGAATAGAAGGGAACTTCCTCAAAGTGATAGAGGGAATAGATGAAAAACCCACAGCTAACATCATCCTTAATGGGGAAAGACTGAAGTCTTGCCCTCTAGGATCAGCAACAAGATAAGGAGGCCCACTATCACCATTGTTATTCAACATTGTACTGGAAGTTCTAGCCAGAGCAATTAGACAACAAAAACAAATAAAATTAATTGAAATTTGGGTGGGCAATTGTGTTGCAGTGTCAGAGTTCTCACCTGCCATGCTGGAGATCTGGGTTTGATTCCCAATGCCTGCCCATGCAAAAAAAAAAGGTATTGAAATTTGAAAGGAAGTAGCAAAACTACCCCTGTTTGCAGATGACGTGATAATGTATGTTGAAATCCCTCCCCAATTAGAGATATGAATGAAGATGATCCAGATAGGACTAAGGTAAATCAGAATACTGGGTAAAGGATGTCCATATTTTCAAACTTCAACTTCTGCATGAAACCAAAGGAATAGATATTTATTTTGTCAAAAATTTAAAATTCCTGTAGTACACTATCTGTTTAACCTGTCTGGTCAGTTGACTTAAACATCTAATTACATGGAACCTAGAATAGGAAATGAGATCTTATTCCATACAGGTTACTGTAATACTCCAATACATTCCAGAGTATTTTTAGCAGGAAATGATAAGTATTTGTAAGTTAACTGTAGGGACTGGAGAGAAAATGTGGAAGTATTAAACTTCCCCACCTGGTGAATTCTAATGTTCTTTCATGCATTAGGGACTCCAAATTTAATACCCAAGCCCTTGATCTTGAGGCTTGCTCTTATTAAGTATATTTCTGTAATAGTGAAGCTAAGCTTATTTATAAATATGCCTCAGAGTCACCCCCAAGAACCTCTTTTGTTTCTCAGATATGGCCTCTCTGCCTAAGCCAAACTCTGCAAATAAACTCACTACATTTCCCCCATGTGGGACATGACTTCCATGGGTGGTAAATCTCTCTGGAAATGTGGGACATGACTCAGAGACATGAGCCTGGCCCTGGCATCATGGGATCAACAATGCCTTCTTGACTAAAAGGGGGAAGTGGAGTGAAACAAATTAATGTTTCAGTAGCTCTGTTGTTAGGGAAACTAAGAGATACAGCCCCTTGGAGGGTAGTGAGGTTGTTCCAAGGAGGCTAGGGGTGGGTTTGCCATATGATCCTGTAACCCCATGGCTCTGTTTGTACCTGGAACTGAGTGTTGGCACAAGAGTGGACATTTGCACATTGGTGTTTATGGTGACAGTGTTCATGATTCACAATGGATGGAGCTGGGCTAAGGGTACAATGACTGAGTAATGGAAGGACATACTATGGTGTATGCATACAATGGACTAATTAGTGACTGCAAGAAGGAATGAGCTTGTGAGGTATGCAACTAGGTGTATAAACCTTAAAGATTGAATGATAAAAGAAATGTCAGAAACAGAAAGACATATGTTATCATGCCTCACTCATATGAGCTAACTATGATATAAAAAGTGGATGAACTGAAGTTGAGAGCATGGGTTATCAGGTTGAGGCCTATTGTGAAGGGTCCTAGAATGTAAGCTTTTACAGCAGTCACATCTATTCTGGAGTTTATTATTTTTAAGTTCTGAGATACTAAGCTGTTTATAAATAACCTTGTCATTCCCAGAACTTTCAGTATTTACGTGACAGCTAAGACAGAGTTAGAGCTTTAAAGATATAAAAGCCAGCACAACCCCATGCAGAAACTAAAAAAATGTTGCCATGGCTAAGAGATTTCAAATAGAGTTAACTGGTCATTCTGAAGGTTACTCTTATGCAAGCTTAAGCCATATATTCTAAATTGTCACAGTATACCAAGCCCAAACCAACAATATTCTTGAAAATCTTAAAGAATACCCTGGGCTCTAAGACTCCACAGAAGTTTTACCTAATAAGTTTACTTTTTCAGTAACAGGAATCTTTTAGATGGCACCTATGCCAGATCATCCCTGAAACCAAGAGGTACTATTCTCTCCAAGAATATCAACCTATTTCATTCCCCTATCCCCTAATTTTGACACCCTTTCCAGCAGAAAGAAGTTAAAAAGCCTATTGCCCAGATATCCCTGAAGATTGAGAGAATGATGAAATGAAAGGGAGGAGTTATAAATGAGAAATTAGTTATAAATGAGAAATTAAGATTTAAAAAATGCTTATAATTACTGACTCATTATATAGATATTTCTTAATTTCTAGGGTATTAGAATAGTGAGAAGGAAATACCTGAAATTGTTGACTTGAAATGCAGTAGCAATGATTGTATAAATATATATTATATAATATATATAATTGTATATATTTATTACATATAATTATAGTCTACATCTTTTGACCCTGTGATTATAAACATTTCTGCATCACATCCCCTTTATCCAGTGTATGGGTAGATGAGTGATAAAATAAAGACATGCATGAAAAAATAATAAAACATTAGTAATATGAGGAAAACAACCCTATGTAAACTATGGACAAAAGTTAATAGTACTACTTTAATAATTTTTCATCAATTGTAACAAATGTAACCACTGTTAAAAACATTAATAGAATTACAAAAAAGTGCTATCATCAATTGAAACAAATTTTCTTCAACAATGCAATGTTGGTCATGTGCAGGTGTATGTGAATCCTATATTTTATGCACAATTGTTCTGTGAATACACAACTCCTCTAATAAAAAATTTTAAAAGAAAAAATCTCAGGTTGACTTCCAACCAGTCATGTGAAGCTTTCCATGTGAATAGATGACCAGGGAAGGAAAGGAGTCACCATTCTGGCAATCGATGGTAGGAATAATTGATACCATTTATCAAGTGGAAATAAGATGGCTACTATTACACAGAAGGGATGGGGAGTATGTTTCATGCCCAGATAATCTGCTTAGATATTTCTTTATATTGTGTTGAACAATTTTTATGATAAACAACACACACAGAATGATGGCATGATCACCAGGGGCTCAAAATATTTAGGGATTGAGGGTTTCTTATACCACCAAATAAGCCAATCTGGACCAATAAAAGCACTAACTAAGCATGGCAGAATTGTGAAATAGGTGATGGAGGAGGGTCATGATGGGTGTAAAGTTCTGCCATAAGATCAGATGCAATAATTCATCCCATTAATATTTCTCTTAAAAGTTCCTCCAAGGAAAAAAGATTCAACAGATTTCTGGAAGAACCACTTCCAGAACATAGTACTTGAAGCAAATGGATCTTGGTAGCACAAAAAGTGGAGGATAATGGATTATGTATTATGATGGTCTTAAGCACTTATTCCTGCAGCTGTTTGGTGTGGAGGTGGCCACCAGTGTTCAAAGAAATCCCTTTGTGGAGCTTACCCTTGGGTCTTGTCTCCTTCCAGGAGGCAGTTGTATTCAATTACTGGTTAATGAAGAGGTATCTCAAAGGACCAACTCACTCCCTCAATTCAGGGTAACTCTGAAGGGCTGCCTTGACTCCACAGGTATGCGTGGGATTTGCAGAGCTTTTTTCACAAATGTACCATTGTTCATCTCTTTCTATGCAATCCTGACTCCTTCGCTGTTCAATAGGTATTGATCCAGAAAAAACTGCCTAATAAACTTAATACATGCAGGTCTCTGGCTCAGAATCTGCTTCCCAGGGAGAACAATGTGCAACAACATATATCCCTGGAATACATTAATGAAGATTGTAATGTATAGGGTATTTCTGAGTGTATAGATATCAATATTAAATGCAGTCATATTTCCTCAGATCTTTAAGTTCATCATGGATGTATAAATCCTACCTGATTTGCTGAAGAAATTTATGTTGTTTCATTTCTGCATGTAAGAGATTTGTGTATGGCACTTCCAAAACTTGGGGATATTCCCTGTGACATGTTACTAAGCATTGGCTAAAGGAAAAGTTTAGCACTCACTAAATTTAACTAACAAGTATATACATCATTTTATGTTTCAAAATTCTGAAACCCCTTGATAGGTTTTCCTCAAAATATGTCAGTGTTAACCACAATGTACATACTTTACAATATTTGAACACTATCTGTCATTTAAATCTCATATGTCTCATATTTTAATTTTAAGTTAGTTGGCTCACCAGCATAGGGCTTGTTCAAGAGCACATTAAATTTAAAGTTAATAGAAAAAATAAATAATAAAATGAAAGCAGAAATTTATGAGAGAATGATCATTAAAATAACATATGAAACCAAAAGGTGCTCCTTTGAACAGATTAAAAAAATTGACAAACCTCTAACTAAACCAATTAAAAAAATTTCAGAAAGTATGTGAACTACTAAAATGTAGCTTCACTATATAGATACCACAGGTTTTAAATTATTAGTGAATATTATGAACAATAAATTTCACAAATTCCTTTAAAGACCCAAGTTACCAAAATCACAAGGCTAAAAAAATAGAAAGACTGAAAACTTCTTTAGCAATTAAAGTAATTGAATATTTAATTAAAAATGAGCCCACAGAGAGAATTATAGACTCATATGTCTACAGTGATGAATTCTATTGAAATTATTCTATTATTAGGAATAAATAATACCAATCCTAAAAAAAAACTCTTTCAGAAAACAGAGGAAGTGGGGATACTTCCCAAGCTATGTAATGTGGTTACCATCACACTGATGCAGAAAGTAGGTAAACATATCACAAAAAAGAAAAATGTTACCTAAGATTACTCATAATTATAGGCACAAAAGTCCTTTAGAAAATATTAGCAAATAAAATATAGAAGGACTCTAAAAGACCGATACATTATGATCAACTTAGTTTTTTTCCCACTTGGCAAAGTTAGGTTAATGTAAAAAAACCAATTACTTAAATTTACCATACTGATGGAATAAAGAGCAAGTATCATAAGAGCAACTCATGAAATGCAAAAAAGCACTGGACAAAAACCCAATACTTTTCTGGTAAAATCTTAAGCCAAGAACAGAAAGAGACTTTCTAAACCTGATAAAGTACATCTATGAAAAACTTACAGATAATATCATACATATTGGTGAAAGACAATGCTTCCCTTTAAAATTAAGAGTAATAGAGTGCATGGGTTGTTCAATGGTATAATTCTTGCCTGTTATGCTGGAGACCTGCCCATGCACTCTCCCCATCCCCAAAGTAAAATATATCCCCTTAGCTGCAATAGCAAGATATTCACATGGAAATGAATGAGATGTGACATCCTCAGCACGGCATACCAAAAATTTTTGTTATATATATCAGCCTTTTTTGGGAGCTGGATTCAAGACATTAGATTGTACCCATTTTAGTGCTCATTTTGTGGCAGTTAGAGGGTGAAGAGAGGAGAAAAAAATAAACAGACAAAACCAAGCAGGGCTGACCAAGAAATAGAATTACACCTAGGAACTGGAGAAATCCTGGAGATTATTTTGTATTAGTTTTGTGTTTAAATTTCTTAGGTTGATCAAGTAAATATCATGAAATGGATTGGCTTAAACAATGGAAATGTCTTAGCTCATAGTTTGGAGGCTAAAAGAAAGTCAAAATTAAAGTGTCATCAAGGTGATGGTTTCTTCCCAAAGACTGGCATTATGGGGCTGGCTCCCAGAAATCCTTGGCTCTCTGTCCCATGGCAAGGGACATGGGGGTGTCTCCTGATCTCTCTCTCCCCTTCCATTGGTTTCAGCTTCTGGCATCCTGTAGCTTTCTCTTTCTCATGTATGAATTCATTCAATTTATAAAGGACTACAGTAATAGGACTAAGACACACCCTGACAGGGCTGGGCCACAAAAGCAACTTACTTGAAGTAGCTTCATTATAAGGTCCTATTTACAATGAGTTTACACTAACATGAATGGATTAGATTTAAGAACATATTTTTCAGGGGGTACATATAGCTTCAAACCATCACATTTTGTAAAGCCATTTAATAGGATATGGATCGACTACATATAGATTTTTAAAAAGGTACAAAACTACAACTGATATATGAATTACAAAAGTTGTAACTTTCCAAGATATTATTTTAAAATAAATTGTCCATTAATCATTATGACTGCATGTTAGCTGACCAGTTCCAGTTGAAAATGTCTCCCACTTTAAAGTGGGAAATGCAAACTGATTTGTTTCAGGTGGTAATGATAGGAGTGACCAAGTGACAAATCACTTATTCATATATACTACTTACAGGAAAATACATTTCTTTATTTGGAAAATATCATGTATAGGTGCATTTTTATAACACCTCTACTAATGGGAAATAGTCTTATTAGAACAAGTTTTAAAAGCAAAATAAACTAAGATGTAGCAATCAATGGTTTTTATCAATACTTTTTTGGGGATAATTTATTAAGACATCCATTAGATGGTACAAGTTATTTTCAGAGACTTTCTCTATCTGCTTCAGATAATATATGCTCAAATATGACTTCACCTAATTATTCCCTGCTTATTGTGTTCATTACTTTGCAGTCTGTAAATCTCAAGCTTAGAAGTTATTCCCACTTTCTTTTATACTTCCAACTGTCTTCAAAAAGTAGGGGATATGAGAAATGTAACTGTTACATTATTTGAGAGTCTATGCCACGTTTTATTCACCAATCTTATTATCTTCCACTGAAAATGGTAAATTAAGGGATATGGATTAATTTTACTTTCTACACTAGAAATATATTACCCAAATATATATATATATATATATATATATATATATATATATATATATATATATATATATATATATATATA
>PVIY010001324.1:0-86033 GCA_004026745.1 Myrmecophaga tridactyla | reverse complement strand
GATGAACAAGACCCTTTAAACAATATTACAGGGCAAATGATCCCTCTGTCACATCTCCCACCTCTAGCCCATTAGTCTTTTTACTGCCCCTCTTTTGTCTTTGTTTACAAGGGTATAGATTAGAGGGTTGGGACTAGGTGTGACAACAGTATAAAAGAGGGCAAAGAACTTGACTTGATCTTGAGAATTCCCAGATGGTGGCTTGAGATATATGCATATTACTGGTATGTAAAAGAGATATGACCGTAAGATGAGCTCCACATGTCCCAAAGGCTTTTTGAAGTCCAGTTGTAGACTGTATCCCCAGCACTGCTTGCGTAATGGCACCATAAGAGGTGAGAATAAGAATGAGAGATATGAGCATAAAAACTGTGCTCATGACTATGAGGATCAGCTCATTAGCACAAGCATCAGCACATGAGAGTTAGAGTAGTGCTGGAAGTTCACAGAAGTTATCTATTTGGTAATGTCCACACAAGTATACCCAGAAGATAAAAGAAGAATGAAGTGCTGAGATGATAAAGCCACTTACCCAAGAAGTCACAGTCAACAGATGATAGAATGAGGATGCATGAGGAAATTGTAATGTAAGTGTCTACATATAGCTGTGTAATGTTCATAGGACATCACCACCAGTAGGACACTCTGTGGTTCCCAAAGGACAAAGTAGAGTTGAATCATGCAAACTTCATAAGACATAGTCTTCCTGGGCCCCAGATATTGACAAGTAGCTGAGAAATGGAGCTGGTGGCATAGCATAGGTTCAGAAAAGAGATGTTTGAGAAGAAGAAGTGCATGAGAATGTGGAGATGGCTATCTATATATGACAAGATAATGATGAATAAGTTGCCAATCAGTGTCATCAAGTAAAACATCAAGATAACCACAACAAGAATTACTTCCAGATGAGGCCAATTAGAAAAACTCAGGAGATTAAAGTAGCTTTGAGAATTTGCATTTTTCCTTCATCATTCATTTCCTGATATGTGAAGAAAGAATCACATAAACATTTGCCAAAAAAATGGAGAAAGAAATGTATGCCTTTCCAAATACAGTTGTGTATACCATGATGGCAGTAACATTTTTATACTTTTCTTATTATGCTCCATTCACATACTTGTAAACAAAACCAACATCTCAAATACCTGAGTTATTTTATACATCTCTAAGTTAGCATTTAGGTAAATGAAGATTAATGATATTCCTTACAAGCCAAAAGAGACAATTTTCCTGAAAAATAATATTTTTTACAAAATATCCAACTACACTTACCTTCCTTTCTGTACATTCAGGCTACTTTTTTGGTTACAGAGCAAGGTAGAACTACAGTCTTAATAAACCTGTATATAGAAGAGAGTTTGCCATGTGATGAAAAATAATTCAGTAACATTTAAATATATTAATATTGGGTAAAACTTCAACTTATCTTGGATATGATTATAGAGGGAACTGAGTATTCTAATTTGTTCATTTATGGTAACAGTTTATTTCTAGACAAAAATATAACACACAAATGGAGGTATAAACACCCACACATGCAGACAGCAATTTAGGAGTATTTACAATAATGAACAAATATAAAATCTTATTCCTGATAAACAGAAAAGTGAAATCAATGAAAAATCATGGATAGAATACTTTTAAAGGGGAAGAAGAAATAAATTTGGAAGCAGAAACAATATCACCCAGTGGAAGAAAAAATGTAGGAAGGGAGCCAGAGAAGGAAGAGAAACTGTGTCAAAGGAGGTGAAAAGAGAGGAAATCTAATTGTAGTACTTGGGATTGAAGGCTTTGATACCTGGATGACAGGATTTGAAAATAATTTCTGCATAACTTTATATGCTCTAGGACAATAACTGAGACATTATTTATATTCTGCGTCATAATTTATTATTACTTCATATGTTTTGGCTTTTCTACAGTTTGAAATGGAGATTCAGAATATTTAATAAAATAATTAAAGATATGTGAATACTTCATAACATCCAATGGCAAGTTTGTCTTGTCATTATTCCTTTGTAAAATATAATGACAAGAAATTGAAATATGCACTGATAGTTTGATTTTCAGTTGTCACTTTTATTTGTGATTATAAATATTTTTAAGAAATCAAGTATTTTCTTTTATTATATAGTTATTTCTATGTCATAGTAACCTACCATTTAAATATTCCTATTGCCACAGTCAATTCTTCTCATACTGTCTGATAGGATGCAGCAAAAGACAAACACAACCACACCAGACCTATCTACAATTATCTATTTGGAGAAACTCTTAAATGCTCAATTATTGTAAAATCTTGACTTTTGAAACATATTTTAGGGGTATTTAATTGGTTATATTACTACTTGAAAACAAGGGACATTAATTTTGACCCAAGGCTGTGAGACCAATTCAGGCAGGCACAAAGATTTCTATACCACCTTTAATATAAATGGTAGTATAATGAATAATTAACTGGTTGTTACAATAGTCTATATTATTTTCTAAAGCCTTCTGGGTTAATCATCCAGCTTTTTACTTTTAAAATAAATTTCTTCTCTCAAATAGTAAATGATAAAATACCTTTACTACCTTTAGAGGAATGATGGAAAAATTCTGATGGATTTCTTTTTAACTTATCAGAATGAATGGCAATATATCACAAGAAATTTGAACTCAAATGTTGTGTTATTCTTTCTGAGGCAAGCAGTTTTCTTTACTTATAATATTGGCCTGAATATTCCTCACTACAATACTTAAAAGAAAGTGGCAGTTGAATTTTATTATATGCTGCATGACCCATATTTCAGCATTCTTCCAGAAGTAGAAGGGTAAGGAGATAAGAGACAGAAAAAATAGTAGGACTTATATATAGGAAAGCTAGGAGCTTTATGGTTTGATTTTATACATAATGGAAAAGAGGGAAATGAAGACCTAATAAAAGGCAGCTCTGTGAAATTAGACATTGTGAACTAAGAAAGCTTAACACTCTTGCTCCCATCATCAGTTTCTTTTGTAATTGTTTGTACTCTACTTGGTTCTTAAGCAGTGCTCCATCAACTTCTTTTAGTACTGACCTTCCTGTGTTTGTCCACACTTCCCTCTGCCATCTTCCTGATCTATGTATTTAACATGTATAAACCAAGTTGGGGGATCTCTAGTTGTGCAATCTGAAAAAATCAAACTAATTGCCTTCTACACAACCTTTTCTAACATACAAAATCTAGCTATAGAAAGCAGAGTCTGAAAATTCCTGCAATTAATGCTGCCACAGCAGGGAGAGACTGGAACTTTCCAAAAGACTTGTTTTTAGCAGAATGTGGGAAAATTTTAAGGCATTCAAATCGTCAGAGGATGGAAACTTTATCTGAGAGAAAATGAGGTTTTTATTGAAACAAAAGAAGAATATAACTTTCTTTCCTTGACTGGGGCTACTGGGAGGCTAAATCCCAAAATGAAAATTAATGCCCTTCAAGGAGCTTTCCTGGACAGCATGGTGCAATGCTCACAAGATAAACCTCCTATAGAAATGACTCCAGCATGATGTTTAATGTGTACAGATTTGGCAGTGATTCATCCACAGACCAACACAGGAAAAGGTGCTTTGAGTTGTATTGACAATGATGGCAATGGTTTGAATATATTTTGCCTAAGTCCTAAAATGATAAGACAAGTGGTTAGAGGTAGGGGAAGTTTAGGTTCCATTAAGCAGAAAAAAAATCTGGAACAGTTTTTAAAGATGTTTTTCCTTATTTACATGGTACTATTTGAGTGCCCTCCTGCATCCTGCTTGTTTTTGAAATTTAGCCCTTCAAGAGTTTGAAATATTGTATAAATAACACTCAGAACTTTGACAGTAAACACTTGTATGACCTCTACCAGTTTTAATACTTCAAAAATCTTCCATTAACAATTTCCCTGTGACCTTCTATTAAGAGTCTTTTAATCAGGGAAGGTTTTATATTTCCTAATCCCAATTCTCATTACTGTAGCCACAGTCTCTGTCTCATATTGCAGCATTCTCCACTTGAGTCTAGCAGGAGACAACATAGTAGAAAGTTTCATGTGAGCATACAGCCTTCTTTTCTATTCCAAACTTCATCAGTGCTTTGATTTTAAAAAGAGCCAAATTAATGTGACTTACCTTTTATGGCCTTTTTGTCTGGCTCTATTTGGTTGTAAATAGTGACTTCAGATTTTATACCATTTCTGACATGTCCTCTCTAGTAATAGTAGCTAACATGTATAATACACTTAATGGCTTGGGTATTATTTTAAACACTTTCTATATACTGACCCTTTTAATATTTACCACAACCTTATAGAGTAGGCTATTCTTATTATCCAAATTCTACAAATTAGGTTATTAGGGCACAGAGAAATTGAGTCGCTCAACCAAGATAACACTGTTAATAATAAAGACAGGATTTGAAGCAAGGTGTTCTGGCTCCAAAACTGAAGCTTTTTATCACTCTGATATGCTGCCAAAACTCAGCAGCTTCACACATTTAAAAACTTTTTGTGAGAGATATATCACCCCCATGCAAAAGCATATTCCATTATCTTGAACCACTAACTTTTCCCCTGATTGTCAAAGGAATAGGATATAATATTCTATTTGCATAAAAATGTAAATGTGTTAAACAGTTTCCTATGTTTGTTATATTAGGATTCACCAACATTAATTTTGTAGCACATTTCTCCTTTTAGTTAGTTTCTGCCACTGGGAAAAGAAATTAAAAAATAATATAGGGAAAATTAAATGAGAATTGGAACATTTTGAACTTTTTTCCTGCTTTCATTTGAATTAAAATTGTATAAATTTATAAATGTTTCAGTATATATGATATTTTATATAATTATGTAGCCAAAATATCAGCTTATAATTTCACTCAGTCATGAGGGGAACAAGTGCCTATTCCATTCTTCTCCTTGCCCAGTTATTTTTTTTTATTAAACAACCATTCTGAAATATATTGGCTTACTTTGGCATTTAACTACATATTTATGAATAATTTACTTAAGGTGTTAATTCCATTTTTCTTTTTATTTAGATAATGTCTATTAAACCCTAACCTATGTAAGTTTGCTGTTTATTTCTCTTTTAAGCAACCTGCAATTGACAAGCACCCTCCTCCCAGGACCCCATGTGCTGCATGCAAGGTCCTTCCTAGGATCTCCCTTCATCATTGTCCTGTGGAATTCTTTTGGATTGATCCTTTGTAGTGCCCAGGGCTTACTGGATCCCCTGCCTTTTTCCATCTTGTAGAGCAATTCCTCTTTCGCTTGATTTTCTTAGGTGTGCCAAATAAACTTTGAACCCCTTGAATTTCATTGGGGGAATATGGTTTAAATTAGTACACTGATACTGACTTCTTGGTCACCAGATTGCAACCACAGCAGTGTATTCCTGAATTGAGCAGACCTGAGAGCAGCCCCACCACCCACTTCAGGAGTGACACTCCTGGCAGTCCAGTTTTTCAGAGGGAGTCTGTTTCCAAGCTTGTTCTTCTAGTCTCTCCACTGATTTTGTAATGAATTAATTTGCTACATTAAGTCCCATTTTGCTTAGAATGCATTTTCATTTGCATATGGAACCGTGACTGAAAGTATGTCTGATATTAGGACTGGCTCTAAGAAACAGACCCTCAAAGAGAGACATTCAACATGATCTATCTGAACTGGCTGGATCTTCAAGGCTCTCTAATGGATCATTCCCATTTCCACACAAATAAAGAAAATAAACAAAATTTAAAAACTTTTCTTGAACTTTCTCCATCTGTGGACTTCCATGTCATTTTTGATCCCCTTAACAGCAGAGCTACTGGAAAGTATTCTCTATACTTCCTTTCCCATTCTTTCTTAAACCCAGTATATGAGGATTTTTAATCTCCATCACTCCATCTCAATAGATCTTGTCATGAGCACCAGTGATCGCCACATTGTTAAGTGCAACTGACAACTCACAGTATCAAATCTACTTCATATCATCCTTCAGAAACACCATAGCTTTTGTGCTAGTTATTCTTTCTGCTACATTTTTCTTTCCCCTCCATCTCTAGAGAATATAAATAGAAGGGGAATTATTATGTTGTAAATATGTACATCTTCATGTCACTAGATATTTCAGAGTCATTGTTAGTGCATTTAAAAAGTTTTCTTTATTTTTACCATGATGGTCTGTGCTAGTTTGAAAATATTATGTACCTCAGAAAAGCCATATCTTAATCCTTATTCAAATTTGTTGGACCAGACCTATTGTTTGGGGTGGAAAGCATTGATTGGATTATTTCCATGGAAATGTGATGCCCAATTGTGGGTGTCTCCTTTTGATTAGAGGCAGATGTGACTCTACCCATTCAAGGTAGGTACTGATTAGTTTACCAGAGTCCTTTCAATGAATTATTTTGGAGAAACCTCAGATGCAGATACTTAACGAACAGTTGCTTCAGAGCTGACAGACACATGGATATTTGGAGATTCTTGGAGTGCTGACAGAAAAAGAAGATGTGTAGATATGGGTAGAGCCCATAAAACATTGTCATGTGCTTCCCAGGAGATACTAAGCAAGCCGGAACACAGAGTTGTGTCCCAGAGGAGCTAAGGGATAGCCTACAGATGGATAGAAGGGAAGCCATTAGTATCAGAAACAGAAACAATGGAACAAGGAACAAGGACCAGTGGATGCCTGCCACATGTATTCCCATGTGGCAGATATTGGCCTTTCCTCAGAGTTCAAGTTCCTTTTCCAGATGCCTTAGTTTGGACACTTTCATGCTTTGGAACTATAAACTTGCAACTTGATAAATCCCTGTTTTAAAGCCATTCCATTTCTGGTATATTGTATTCCAGCACCTTTAGCATATTAAAACAAATTTTGGTTCCAGAGAAGTGGGAAGCTGCAGTTTGCAAATACCAAACATGTTAAAGCAGCTTTTTAAATGGATAAGGGGAAGATTTTGGAAGAATTGTGCAGAATTTGAGAGAGAAGTTAGAATACTTTGAGGAGACTGTTGGTAGAAAAGTAGACTCTTAGGATACCTCCAACAAGGCCTTAAACAGAAATGCACAATGTGCAAACAGTGCTCTGTTTGTCCACATTCTGTGTTGCTTTAAAACAAGAAAGGTGACTCTCGTTTTAAAGTAACACAGAATGTGGACAAATAGAGTACTGCTGTTGGATGGAAGTTAGAATTTAAGGTGATGATCCAGAATAGTTAGCTGAGGATATTTCTAAATTAAATATGGAAAATGAAGCCTGGCTGCTCCCTGCAGCCTATAGTAAATTGTGAGAGGAAAGATAAGTTGAGAACTGAATTCTTGGTTATCAAGTAACTGATGATAACTGATTAGATCTGATCAGGCTGCTGCATAGGCCCTTGGACTTTCTCCTTTCTAAAGTCCCCAAAATGAATGGTTCTCAGACTTTGAAATTTAATGGAGTTTGCCCAGCAGGTTTTCAGAATTGTTTGGGTCCGATGACCACTGTTACTTTTCAATTTCTCCCTCTGGCAATGGAAATATGTATCCTATGACTGTTCCTCTGTTTATTGGCAACAGATAAGTTCTTCTGAGTTTCACAAGTCCAGAGCCAAGGATAATTTTTTGTTTTAGGCTAGACCATGCCTGTAACTGACTTTGATGAGATTTTATACTGTTTTTGACTTTGTAGGTTACCTGTATTGTTACTAAAACGGTTTAAGGCTTTTGTGATATTGTGATGGAGTGGATGTATTTTGTATATAGAAATCACATATCTTTGTTTGGGTCCAGAAGGTGGAATGTACCAGTTTAAAACTATTATGAATCCCAGAAAGGCCACACTTTAATACTGATCCAATCTTGTGGGAGCAGACCTATTGTTTAGGGTTGGAAATTTTGATTGGATTGTTTATATGGAGATGTGACACATCTTATTGTTAGTGTGGCCTTTTGATTAGATGGAAATGTAACTACACCCATTCATGGTGGGTCTTGATTAGTTTACTAGAGTTCTTTAAAGGGGAAACATTCTGAAGAAATTTCAGATGCAGATGGTTGGAGAACAGTTGCTTCAGAGTTGACAGAGACATGGATATTTGGAGATGCTTTGAGTGCTGACAGAGAGAGAAGATGCCTAGACATGGGTACAGTCCAGCAGACATCACCATTTGCCTTCCCATGAGATTCTGGTCAAGTCAGAATTCAGAGTTTCAGTCATGAGGAGATAATTGAAGGCCCACAATTAGAGAGGAAACCACTAGTAACAGAAGCTAGAAGCAATTGAATCTGGACCAAGGAGAAGCAGATGCCAGCCATATGTGACAAGGATTCACCTTTCTTAGAGTTAAGGTATCTTTCAGTGGATGCTATAGTTTGTACATTTTTATTACCTTAGAATGACCAACTTCCAAATTAATAAATTTCTATTTTAAAAGCAGTTCCATTTCTGATATATTGCATTTCAGCAGCTTTAGCAAAGTAATACATGGTCTTATGCAATTTCTGTTAGATTTACTCACAGATATTTTTAAGGAATTTTTGGTATTTTAAATTACATTTTCCAGAGGTTTATTGCTGATATATAAAATGAATTTGATGTTTTTGCATATCATATTTATATCTGGAAAACTTTTCAAAAACAAAAACTAAAGTGTATATGCAAATTCTTTGAATTTCTTTACATGGATATTCTTTAATATGTGAAAAATTAAAGTGTATTACTTCTTACAATCCTTATACTTTTTATTCTTTAATTCACCTGATTGAACTAGTGACAACTTTTAAGATAATACTGAGTAGAGACAGTGAAGCATATTTGAATTTTTTCTGATTTTAAAGGAATTTCCATAGTGTTTTACCATTAAATATAATGTTCATCTATTCCTCAAAATGAAATCCACACTCAAAACAAAAGAAACAATAGATTAATTTAACTTCATCAAAATTAAAAAAACTTTTTAAAATCAAAGGACATTATCAAGAAAATGAACATGACCTAAAGAATAGGAGAAAATAGTTGCAAACCCCCTATCAGTAGCATTGGCATCAGCTGAGAGATGCAGACTGTTAGACTTCATATCAGATACACTACATCAGAATTAACATTGTAACAAGATCCCTGAGTGATTACTATGCAGATTAGAGTTTGAGAAGGAGCATTGAGATGGGTTTTTGTGGAGATGCTCTACCTCTAATAGAAGTTCTTTTATAACCATTTGCTAAGATTTCTTTTACCTTGAATACATATACATTTCATCCAACAATTATTTTTGTATCAAGTGAATTAAACACTTGATTTTTTCCTTTACTATACAAATGTGATTAATTGTATTGATTGATTAGTTTTTTAAAAATGATAAACACAGAATGGTTTTTTCAAGATTATTATATTGATGGTTGTTCTAGTTTGCTAGCTGCCAGAATATAATATACCAGAAATTGAATGGCTTTTAAAAAGGGAAATTTAATAAGTTGCTAGTTTACAGTTCTAAGGCCATGGAAATATCCAAAAGCAAGTCTTTAGAAATGTCCAGTCTAATGCATCCAGGGAAAGATATCTTGATTAAGAATTTCAATAAAGTTCAGGGTTTCTCTCTCATCTAGAAGGCATATGGCAAACATGGTGTCACCTGCTAGCTTCCTCTCCAGGCCTCTTGCTTCATGAGGCTTCCCCAGGGACATTCTCCTTCATCTCCAAAGGTCGCTGGCTGGTGGACCCTGCTTTATGGCTCTTGTCATTCTGTCCTCTATCTCTGCTGTCTCAGTATCTCCAAAGTTTGCTAGTTGGGGGACTGTGTGGGTCTCTGAGCCTTGTGGCTTTGCTCAGCTCTGCTGTGGCTTTCTTGTCATTCTCAAAAGGCACTCTCTCCAAAATGTCTCTTTTATAAAATTCTCGTAAACTAATCAAGACCCACATAGAATGGGTGGAGAAATGCCTCCATTTAATCAAGTTTAATACCCACAATTGATCGAGTCACATCTCCGTGGAGATATCCTAATCAAGTTTCCTACCTATAATACTAAATAGGGATTAAAAGAAATGGGTTAGGATTAAAACATGGCTTTTCTAGGGTACAATAGAAAATTTCTTTTCCTTCCAAGCCAGCACAATAGTCATGAGTCACTTGTCCTATAATTTTCATTTTTTTATTGTCCTTGTCAGATATTGGAGTCAGAGTTATGCTAGTTTTATAAAATTTGCTAAAGGCTGATGTATTCTTCTGTACTGACAAATAGTGTTTGTTCAAGATTTAAAAATTTTGTTATTTCAATAATTAGTGACTAAGTCTGGTTTTACTTTCTCTTGACCAAACTGCCAGGCTTACCATTCCTACTTACACCTTCCCCCATTCTGACTACACTGAAACCAATCTTGCAACTGTGGGACTGGTGATAAAAAGACAACTTCAAATCCTAACCATCCTAAATATCAATCTCACTGTGGTAGTTAGATTCAGTTGTCAACTTCACCAGGTGAAGGCACCTAGTTCTGTTGCTGTGGATATAAGCCAAAGGTACGTGAATGTCATCTGTTGCTGATTTACATCTACAGTTGGCTAGAAGGTGTGCCTACTGCAATAAATGACATTTGACTTAATTGGGTGGTGCTTAAATGAGAGAGCTCAAGGTAGCACACAGCCCAAGCAGCTCTGCATTCCTCATCTCGGCACTCACAGCTCAGCCTAGGCCTTTGGAGATGCAGAAAGGAATCACCCCAGGGAAAGTTTATTGAAACCCAAAGGTCTGGAGAGAAAGCCAACAGAGACCATCCTGTGCCTTCCCATGTAAGAAAGAACCTCAGTAGAAAGTTAGCTGCCTTTCCTCTGAAGAACTAACAAAACAAATCCCCTTTTATTAAAAGGCAATCCATCTCTGGTGTGTTGCATTCTGGCAGATAGCAAAATAGAACACTCACCCCCATACACATGCTTCCTCTCTCTTTTCCCTTTCACCTGAGTCCTTATGCTACCCAGGCACCAGAGAGACAACTAGGCAGTTCCTTACCACCCTCCACCTCTCTCTCAGTCCTTACAAACTCCATAAGGTGTAATTGCTGCAAAGGAAAGCATTCTGAACAAAGTGGTCTTAATCTCAATCTCAGTAAATCACCCATCCCAGCAATCAAGCCCCCCTTACCATCTTTCAGTGCTTTTCCTCCAACCCACTCCCACCCCTTAAAAAGCTTGTTGTCTTTTGCTTTATTCTATCCTCTCCCCTCCTACTATGGTAGCCCCTGAATAAATCATCCTTGCCTGTTTAATATTGTCCTGTGCAGTTTTTTCTTTTACACTGGTACTATTCAACAAGAAAGCTGGTACTTATGGGATCAATTTTTGAACTGCTGATTATAGAGGCAAATGCAGACTTGAAGTAATAATAACAATAAAGGGCTTCATTCTCTCTGTTGAACATAAGGAAAAAACTTCATTCTTCCCATCTTTTCGCATTTACTTTAGTGAATATGTAACTGTAAAAGTTTTCTTTTTCTTTATATGCTAAAATATATGTATATTTAAATGTACATAAAAGGCTGTATAAATTTCTTGCAAATTTCACTACTCAAGAAGGTCTCCTCAAAGAAGAAGTATGTTAATTTGAAATGCAATCAAGGAAGATATTCCCTACCTCCCAGTTTCCTGAGAAGAAATTAATGTAACTTCTGGGGGGCTTTGACTACAAATCGTAAACCTATCTCTGAAACATCTTGAAAGTGTGTATTTAATGAATCTATCATCTTAGCCACATAAACAGAGTGAGCTCTTTTTCGCTTTTGTGATATTTTTGGGGATTTCTTGTGGTGCTTCATATTCTGGTTTAATTCGCATTCAATGATAAAATTATTCTTCTAGAAAGAATAAGAGAATTTCTCTCTTCCTGGGGAGATTTTCCAGTTTGGGAAAAGATTTTATTTTACATTATATTTCCCCAACATTTTTCAAATTTTAACAGTTATAAGTCTATTTAGGTCTTAAGAGAGATTTAATAAATTGTATTTTTCAGAGAATTTTAATTTAAATTTTCTAATGCAATGGAAAATTTGCTAATAATGTTTTTTCATCATTTTTGCCTCTATGGCATAAGAAATTTTGTTCTCTGATAATCTTAGACATAGGTCATATGCACTTCCTTTAGTCTTTCCCTTGATCACAGGTTTTTTTTTAAGTTTTTATGCTTTTAAAAAATCTACTTTTTTTGTTTGGTTGATCTCCTACCGTTTATGTCAATAATCTTTTTCTATAATTTATGTTTAGTTTTATTTTGTTGTTCTTTACCTAATGCTTTGAGATAGATGTTTGGCCCATTAATTTTTATTCTTTTTCCTTTTAAATATGTGTCTTAAATTTCATAAAGTCCTTCCAAACAACTTATATAACTGTCAAACACAGATTGGTTTTCATTATCATTTATCTAAAATTATTTCTATAATTATTTCTTTTTCAATCCATGAGTTATCGAAAAGCTTATTTATTGTAGCTGTTGATTTTACAACTCTGTGAATATACTAAAAATCACTGGATTGTACACTTTAAATGGTTAATTTTGTGGTATATGAATAAAATCTCAATAAAGTTCATACTTTTTGAAGTACTTCATTGTTTTGCCTTTTCTATTTAGGTCAACAACCACAACTTTTTTTTCAATTTTTCACATGGGTGATGTGGCAAACAATAGATTTGTTTCCTAGTGTCAACTGTGACATAAATAAAATGTCAATGTGTGACAGTTAATTTCATGTATCAGCTTGGCCAGGTGATGGTGTCTGGTTGCTTGATTAAGCAAGCACTACCCTGGTTACCACTGTGAGAAAATTTTGTGGGCTTAACTTACCAGAGAGTTGATTTCATCTGTCATGGACTGATGCTTGGGCCCCTCCTAGGAGCCTTAACAAAACTGCTTTAGCTAAAGTCAAAAGTCAAGAAAATAAATGATCTACCTAGAGGGGAAGAATGTAGCTATGGTTGTAAGAAATGGCACCGATTGCATCCTGGTCTTAAACTCTAACCTTAGTAAAATATCAGGTCTTAGACCCACTGAATGATTATATTAGAGACCCAATGTCCTCATGCTATATGGAATGTTTTTGTCTGAAATTATATATCACCTTGTGCATTTCTGTTCCCTTCATGGAGGGTTAATGTCCAGATACCAGTCACCAGGAAACTTCTGTTCATAATTCACAATAAACCCATGTCTGCTTCTATGCCTTCTGTGTTAATTTGTCTTGCAGCTGTGCACTCCAAGGCTTTTTATGAGCTCAGCCTGGGCCTGAAAACTGGTGAGCCAGATGGGAAGATTGAGATATTGCTGGCAACAGTAGGCATGAGTCCAAGGAAGGGAGAATCCATAGGGGATATCCAAGGTTGGTCTATATCACCCATTTGGGGAAAGGTAGTTGCCCTCCTGGACTAATTTGGATGACAACAATAATATGGGGACACCCTGAAAGTTCCTATGGGGTTGCTAACTGTTCTGCAACAGATGGCATTCAATTAAATATTAGTAAATGAAAAGAATGCAGAGTAGTGGTGGCCATAGCATGGGCCCCTTTTAGGAACATTATGTATAGCCACAGAGGAATAATGGGTGGCAAAAGCAACAGCTTGGCATCTAGAGGAAGAACTGAAATTAGAGATCGACACATGGTTCACTTGAGCAGAAATGAAATCTCAATAAAGTGCTTCATCAGGTGGATGATCAATTAGAAACAACCTGTATACATGTGAAAGCCCATGGTAGAAAATTGCCACAAGTTCAAGTCTAGAGAATACAAACTAATTCATGGTTGGACTCTAAAGCTTGGAATCCCATATATTCTTCATCTGATGATGAAAGAGAAGGAAAAGGAAGAGGTTTTGAAGCAGAGGAAGAGGACCCCTCTGGTAAGTATGCCCAGTGCTACAACAAAAATAAAAACAGAACAGGAGTGACCTGCTGGGCCAAAACTCAGAATTTACAACCTTCTGCACAGAAACTTCATGTTAACATAAGAGGTTATATTGTGGCAGAATGAAGGGACCTTGGATAGTATTATAAGTGGAAAGCCAGGGAGTCATTACCTGACTGACTTTTATGATTATGGGACACAGGAACCAAGAGCATAATATTAACTTGGATGGAAATGAGCAAGTTAGCATCTATCACAACACACGAATCCACCCATCAGTGCCTATATGCTGTCCTAAATCAGGTAGAAATGGTGTCTTTGTTAGCCTGGCTGACTGTTGCATGCAAGACTGCCTGGCTCAATGAGGGAGATATTCCACACTCTACTTCCCACTGGCAATCTATGGAGGAGCTGCAAGATGTTTTGTGGGGTCTTGAGATGAAATATGCAATATACTCTGCAAATTTTGCAGCCCACAACAATGAAATTTTTACAACAGGGATGAAAGACTCATCATGTACACCACTCCTAATCATTTTTATGGACTGCTCATGTCCATCTAAAAAACTCTAATGTGACAGCCCATCCTACTACCTGCGGTCCTAGTTTGTTAGCTGCCAGAATGCAACACACTAGAGACAGATTGGCTTTCAATAAAGGTGAATTTATTTAGTTAACATGTAGTTCTTCAGAGGAAAGCCAGTTAACTTTCAACTGACGTTCTTTCTTATGTGGGAAGGCACAGGGTGATCTCTGTTGGCCTTCTTTCCAGACCTCTGGGTGCCAACAACTTTCCCCAGGGTGATTTCTTTCTGTATCTCCAAAGGCCTCAGCTGAGCTGTGAGTGCTGAGATGATGTATGCTGAACTGCTTTGGCTGTGCTACTTTGAGCTCTCTCATTTAAGCACCATCCAATTAAATCAAACATTGTTCACTGCAGCAGGCATGTCTCCTAGATGACTGCAGATGTAATTAGCAAAGATGAGGTTCACATAACATTAGCTCATGTCCACAACAGTAGAACTACGCACCTTCACCTATCCAAGTTGATACCTGGACCTAACTACCAAACCTGTCAAAGCCATAGTAGAACTCAGAGAGCTAAGAGGCTCTGAAAAAGATGAATAAGAGCCATGGGAAAAGCTTCTTGAAAGCATAATGACCATAATCGGGTACAAAATAAGCAAATGTAGGCTGATCTAATTGCTGCAGGGACAGAACTAGAAGGCAAACACAAACAACCAAATGTTGTTTAATTAAATTGTGAAGCAAATTACCCAAAGACAAAATGTTTACTAAAATAAACCCCCAAGCAACTGAAGGGGAAGATAAACAAAGAAACCCCCATTCAAAACATGAGAACACCGTCAGCACCCCTGGAAGAGACTTGGCAAGCTCCCAGGTACTAACAATAACAGGGGAACCCAGGGATTGGAGGGCACATGCAGAATTAACTATTTACTGGACCCCTACTAATAAATAGGGAGTGTTAGCACTAGTAGACACAGGAACTGAATGTAATCTAATTTATGGAGATATAGCCAAATTTAGAGGACCTGTGCTGGCTGCAGATGGCTATGGTAGAAAGACAATCAGAGCTAAATGGTGTAATATGATCTTGCAAATTGGGAGACTGCCTCTCTTCCTGGGAATACACTAGATAATTCAGTATATAAGGAATTGATCTTCTCTTAAAGTCCACATTGCAAACAACCATAAGAAAATTCTGTCTCCAGTGTGGAATAGTGAAAGTATTCCTAATGGGGCAGGCAAAATTATTCCATTTATAAGTACTGCAAGCTTGGAGGATTGTAACCATTTAAAAATATAAGAGTCCATCAAGAGATTTCTGAAACCATTAAGCAAAAAGAAAGAGTGGGAGTATTAACACCAACCCATAGCCCTTTTAATTGCTCTGTGTGACCTGCATGGAAGCCTGATGCATGAGAGAAGATTACCACCAATTAAATAAAGTAGGGCCCCCTTTGTATGCAGTGGTTCCAAATAGTGCCTCTTTACTATAAGAAATGAGCACGAATTTTGCCACTATCATTTTGCTTGCCTTTAGCTAATTCTTTCTCCAGTGTTTTTCTAAAAAAAGGCCAGTCAACTTGTTCTGCCTTCACCTGGCAAGGATGATAATTTCAATGTGATTCCACTAGGTTATTTACATAGCCTGACCATTTGCTACAGCCCAGTGGCAAAAGACTTGGCCAACTGGGAGAAACCTAAATTTATGACTTTATTGCATTATATTGAAGATATTATGTTAACCAGTGATTATCTTTTAGAATTAAAAGAAGTGTCAGAAATATTAATACCCTATCTTGACAGCCAGGGATAGTCAATTAATTATGACAAGCTATGAGGCCCTCACTGCTCTGTCAAATTATTGGGAATTGAATGGTCATATAAGAAGCCACTGGTAAGTCCCAAAGGGAAAATCACAAATAATGCTTCCAACAATTCTCTACTAGAAAGGGAGCTTTTAGCTTGCTCTTGGCCTGTGATCAGAATGAAAGCTGACCATGGACCACAAGTAATTAGGATACATGAGCTGCCTATTAGGAAATGAGCATTATATTATCTTCCAATATCATAATGTTTGACATTAATGCAGCATTCCACTATTAAGTATAAATGTTATATATAAGACCAGGCCTGAGCAGGTAGGAGGCAAAACATATTTCTTTTGGGTTTAGTGTTCCAACCAGTTTATCAGACACAAATCACAGGTGCCAATAGTTCAGTCTCCTATGATATGTGGTCATATATATCTGTCACCTCTTCCTTAGTCCACACTATAGACTAAATTTTCCATGGAAATTCCCTATTACAATCTAATATATGAGTTGATGATCCAAATTTGGTTAAATTGAGTCTACACAGAGGTGGGCTGTTACTGCATTACTCCCCCACTATGGAGTATCCTGAAAGGCAGCAGTGAAGGAAAGTCCTTCAGGTAGTCACACTATTAGAACGTATATCCTGTTTCTCACTTCTCATTGAATAAGAAATAGCATGCAGTACATATCTACCTTGATTCATTATCAGTGATTGACTTGTTATTCACCAGGTCATGGACATGAAATAAAGAAACCTGAAAATTTCATGACAAAGAGGTCTAGGAGAGGAGTTTGTAGAAGGACCTCTCAGAATGGACAAAGAATAAGAAGATATTTACATCCACACATGAATGCCCACCAGAAATAATCCAATGCAGAAGAAGTTTTGGTTAACCATGTTTAATAAAATGACTGTCAATTTACTTACCCAACCAGCCTAAGGCTTGTAAGACAGAGAAAATAAAGTAACTACCAATCCCCCAATGTTATTCATGCTCTTATCCCAAGAATTTGTGCACATATTATTTTACAGAGAAAAAGGAACTTTGCATATGGGAATTAAGTTAAATTAAGGATCTTAAGATGGGGAAATTATCCTGTGTTATCTGGGTGAGCCCAATGCAGTTAATAGTCCTTACACGATAGACACAGTTGGGCAGAGGGGAAGGAAAATGTATTCTACTGGCTTTACAGATGGAGGTAGGACCCTAAGCCAAGGAATGTAGGCAGCCTCTAAAAACTGGAAAAGACAAGGAAGCAGATTTTGCCTGAGCCACTAGAAAGAAGGTAGTCCTGGGAATCATTTTAGATTTCTGGCCTCCAGAACTGTAAGACAATAAATTTTTCTTTTTTAAAGCACTAAGTTTGTGGTGATTTGGTAAAATGCAATAGGAAATAAATACAGTTTGTTCAATACACCCAGGTACAGAGTCACCTTTGTAGTAGAATGGAAGCTATTCATAGTATTTTGGCCAGTTTATTGCTGCAATATTGCTGTATAACAAACCATGCCCAAACTCAATGTTTTATAAAAATAAGAATTTTTTTACTCATTAGTCTATGGGTCAAATGCAGTGGTTCTGCTTCAGGATTGGGTCTAATTTGAATTTCCATAGTCCAGAAGCCAGACTAAAGGATCAGTTTTCCAGTCTGCAAAAGCTGCCAGAATGTAGCACACCAAAGATGGATTGGCCTTCAATAAAAGAGAATTTATTTAGTGAAAAATGTATAGTTCTTCAGAGGAAAGGCAGCTAACTTTCATCTGAGGCCCTCTCTTACATGGGAAGGCATAGGGGATCTCTGCTGGCCTTCTCTCCAGGCTTCTAGGTTCCAAAAGCTTTCCCTGGGGTGATTCCTTTCTGCATCTCCAAAGGCCTGAACTGAGCTGCAAGTGCTGAGGTGAGGTATACTGAATTGCTTGGGCTGTGCTGCATTGAGCTCTCTCATTTAAGCATCCAGCCAATTAAATTAAACATCATTGACTGCAGCAGGTACTTCCCCTAGCCAATCACAGATGCCCTCAGTGTTACATGAGTTTCACATGCCAAAGCCTCGTCTCTACAGCAAAAGACCTAGGCATCTTCACCTGGCCAAGCTGACACCTGAACCTAACTACCATGTGTTCACCCTTGTCAATTTGGCAACTGTATGCATCACCTTAAAGGATAATTAAAATGGCAAAAATTACTTCCTGGCTCTGGACCTATGAATCTCAAAACAAGTTATCTGGTGTCAATATGCAAAGGAGGGCCAATCACATTTCCTTAGGGAGAAATTGGAAGGAACCCAGGGGTCATAAGACCCAAACAATTCTGAAAACCTGCAGGGCAAACCCCCACTGGATTTCAAAGTCTGAAAGTAATTTAGCCTTTGGGATTTAGAAAGTGGCAATCCCACCCTTTCCAAGGGCCTCCACATTGTCTCACCTCTCTCTGAATGCAACCTTGAGGGACATTTGAGGAGATCACCTTTTTCTTGGCTCCATTCCCTCCAAGGATCAGGGCCACATGTGGGATCTCTGCCATCTACAGAGCACATGCTCAACACCTCCATGTGGTTGCAGCCAGGCTCTCCCCAATCCCCAATGAATGTGCTGTACCTTCTCTAAGGCCTAAGGTGGCATAACACTTCCACTGCAATGAGGTGGAAGGCCCATCCCCTGCCTCAAGGACAAACTCACCCTCTCCACATACTTTGGTGGATCCACTCTCCTGGCTGAGGTTTCTTGGCTTCAGACACAAGCTCCCATGGCTCTCACCCTGCAAACTCCAATTTGTCCCTTTTCTGCCTCCCATTGTCCAAACTGGCAGTCATTCCATTTATGCCAACAATTTCTTCAAGCACTCCAGGCCTTCCCTATCAGGTTCCTCACAGTTCCTCCAAAATCTTCCTCTTATCCATCCAAAAAAACTGTCCCAAAATGTCTGGTATTTGCAAACTACAGCAACACCCCATTTCTCTGGTAGAAAAAAAATATGTTCCAGTCTGTCAAAATTGCCAGAATGCAGCACACCAGAGATGAATTAGTTTTAATAAAAGGAAGTTTATTTAGTTAAATACATATAGTTCTTCAGTGGAAAGGCAGCTAACTTTCATCCGAGGTTCTCTCTTATACAGAAAGTCACAGGGCAATCTCTAATGGCCTTCTCTCCAGTCTTCTGAGTTCCAAAAGCTGTCCCCAGGGTGATTCCTTTCTGAATCTCCAAAATCCTGGGCTGAGCTGAAAGTACTGAGATGAGGTATGCTGATCTGCTTGGGCTGTGCTGTGTTGAGCACTCTCATTTAAACATCCAGTCAATGAATTCAAACATCATTCATTGCAGCAGACACTCCTCCTAGCCAGCTGCAGATGCAATAAGTGATAGATGAGCTTCACATGTCAATGTTTCATATCCACAGCAGCAGAACTAGGCACCTTGACCTGGCCAAGCTGATGCCTGAACCTAACTACCACAGGCAGCAACAACCCAGACATTCTCTTCTCATGGCAATCGCAAAAGGACAATAGGACAAGCAAAACCATTCAAGGAAGGGAATAGGTGAGTAATTAAGAGCAATAATCTAGTCTACCATACATGAGGTTGCAACAGGAATTTCTCTAATCAAAACTGATTCAGCCACTGCCAATGCTGTGTGCCCAGCCTTCCAACAGCATAGGACCATACCAAGCTCCCCACTTAACAAGATTCCCCAGGAAAACTTTCCAGCCACCTGGTGGCAGATTGATTCTTTTACCCCTTCTGTTATGGAGGGGCTATGATTTGTCCTAAGGTGAATAGATATATATTCAGACACAGGTTTTACTTCCATGACTGAAGTACTTCTGAGGGCACAACCAATTGGGAACTTACAAAAATTCCTTTTTCATCACCATGATAACCCCAGGACATTGCTTCTAAACCAGGAACAAATTTTAAGATGAAAAAAGTACAACATTGGGTTTACTCCTTGCAATTTATTTGTTTCACCATTTACATCACCATCAAGCTGTCTGGAAAGAAAGATAGGAAGTCCTACTGGAGGCTCATGGTATCAACTGGAGCACAATACAGCCATAACATTCATATCTTTGTTCAAGTTCTGTCATGCAAGATGTGACACAAAGAATTGCCCCTCTCACCTAATAATCTACATGAAAAAAATGTGTTTTTTTATCCTGCAATTTGTGCTGTGTGCTTGCAGGTGCCAAAAGATAATATGAAACTACCTCTAGAATATTTTGTTCTCTTCATTCTATTGGACCAACAGAGAAGGAGACACTAACATGGATAAGACTGGAAATTGGATTGGTGTTCTAACTATTCTAGTGAATGTGGACTGGTTGTAGTCAGCATTTCCTTTAGAATAGTTCTGGATGAACAAATTTTCACAAATTTATTGACCATTTAGATATCTACTGTAAATATCTGTTCATGTTTTCTGACCAATATTGGATGTTTTGTGTTTCTGATTGAAGGATAGAGTTCTTTTTATATTTTGACTAAACATCCAAAATATATAGTTCAAAATATATGAGTTATTTGTAGTTATATGTGTTGCAATATCTTCTTCTGTGGCTTACATTTTACTCTCTTAATGGAGTCTTATGAAGAATAGAATTTTAAATTTTAATGTAGTCAAAATTATCAGTCTTCTCCTTTATGATGAGTGCTTTTTGGGTCTTACTTAAGAATTCTTTTCATACTCAAAGATTTTGATGACATTCTCCTATATGATCTCCTATGAGCTTTACTGTTTTTCCATTCACATTTAGATCCTCGTCTAAGTGAAATTATTATTATTTTTTTCCACATGGGCAGGCACCAGGAATTGAACCCAGGTCTCTGGCATAGCAGGTGAGAAATCTGCCACTGAACCACCAGGGCTCACCCTAAGTGAAATTATTTTAATATAAAGTTTCAAAATTCATTTTTCCATATAAATATCTAAATTTCCCCACATTATTGATTGAAAAGGACACACAGACACCCCTTCTCTGCAGTGTGCATTTTTATCATAAATCAAGAGTTCCTATATGCATTACTGAATCTTGTTGAAACAAACACAATGTCACAACTATTGTAGCTTTATAGTTTATACTAAGTACTACTATCTTACACAAAAACTTCTCCATCTTATTCTCCTGCTTAAGTACTTTGGTTATTTGTGGCCTCTTTTAAATGTTCACTTTAGATTCTTCATGGAAACGTCCACAAAAATATTTATCAGGACTTGAATTAGGATTACATTAAATCAATTTCAGGAGGACTGACCTCTTTAAAATATTGAACCTTACAGTTCATGAGTATGGTGAATCTTTTCATTTATCTAAGTCTATTAAAATTTCTTTCATTATGTTTAATAATTTAATGTTTATTAGTTTCTTAAATAATGTCTTGTTCATGCTGATTGCTTTTAATATTAGATATTTTCTACTTCATGACATTGCAAGCATAAATTTTAAATTTATTTTTGTTGGCAATATTTAGAAATACAATCAACCCATGATAAACACACTCTTAATTCTAATAATTTGTCAGTATATATTTTTAGATTTTGTATATATATTCATATGTGCAGATATGACATTTCATTTCTTCTTTATTCTATCAGTTAGTTACTGCTTATTTATGACCTTCTGCAAAATATTGAATACAAATGGTGATTAGAAATGTGGTGGTTTGCAACTGTACATTCTCAAGAAAAAGCTGTTCTTAAATCTTGTCTATTCATATGCGTCTGGACCCATTGTAAGTAAGACATTTTGAGGAAGGCTACTTTACTTAAATGTGTGACCCACCTCATTCAGAGGGGTCTCAATCATCTTACTGTAATCCTGTAATTATAAATAGATGCATACAGAAAAAGAAAACCATGAAAGCAAGAAACTGAAATCACAGAAACCTGCGGAAAAAAGGAATGGGCAATAGATGCCCCCATGTGCCTTGCCATGTGGCTGAAGAACCACAGGTTGCTTGCAGTCAGTATTCAGGAAGAAAGTGTCACCTTAAATAGTGACTTAATTGGGAAATTTTGACAGCCTCAAACTGTAAACTAATACAGTTAGGAAACTAACTAGGAAACTAAAACAGGAGACATTCTCATCCTATCACATAATCTGAAAGGGGAAGCTTTCAATATTTTACCACTAATATATTTGCCTTTATTGAAAATTCATTAGAAAATTAAATTGTTCTAGTTTATTATTATATTTTAAGTCGGTGTTGAAGTTTCTCAAATACTTTTTTCATTTCTTGTTAAAATTAAATGATTTTCATTTATTTTTATCCTGTTAATATATAATTTATACTGATAATCTTACAACTTAAACCCAACTCTTTTTTTACATAGGCAGGCACTGGGAATTGAACCCATGTACTCTGGCATGGCAGGTGAGAATTTTTGCCTGCTGAGCCACCGTGGCCCGCCCTAAACCCAACTCTTAATTACTTACTGGATTCTTAATACTGTTTTGTTTTTGATTATGCATTTATGTTCATTAGTTCAACCTGAAAATTTGTTTTGCCAGGTTTGTGGTTAAAAGTTTTGCTGGCATCATACATTTAAATTGCATAGTGTTCACACTTTTTCTGTTTTCCCAGGAGACTTTGTGAAAATTAGCATTATACCTACCTTAAATATTGTATATTTCAATGGGGAAACATAAGATACTTGAGTATTCTTTATGAGAAGTTTTGTAGCAACAGATTAAATTTATGTCGCAAGATGGATTTCTAGAGAAGTAGATTCTGAGAGGGAGATTAGCATTTATATTTATTAGAGAGTGCCCTTGGGATCAAGAAATGTCAAACGAAAGGTAAATAAATGGAAATGAGCAGGAGTTCAGTTGACCATACAGGAAGAAATGAAGATAGGATAAGCATTCAGAATTGCACAAGGTTGGGGTTAGAGGGTTGGATTCCCATGTCCCTTTCGTCCCTAGAAATGGGGTGTGACCTTGGGTGAGGTGTCCTTCTTTAGCTAAGGGGTGCCAGTTTGAAGCTCTTCTATATGCCAGAAAAGACATGCCCTTTAATCTTCATTCAATATTGCTAAATGGATTTTTTAGATTGTTTTGGTGGTGATTTGGCCCACCCAATTGTGGGTGGCAATCTTTGATTAAATGGTTTCCATGAAGATGTGCCTCCATCCGTTCAAGGTGGAATTGATTATTGGAGCCTTTTTCAGAGGAAACCATATTGGTTAAAGCTTTAGAGCCACTAGAGCCAACAGAACTAACAGAATGGATAGATGCCCAGGGAATCTATTGAAGAAGCCTGGAGAGAAAGCTAGAAGATATTGTCATGTGCCTTTCCAGCTGGTAGAGAAACCCTGAACATCACTGGCCTTTTTGAACCAAAGTATTATTTCCTGGATGCCTTAGATTGGGCATTTTTATGGACTTTCCTTAATTTGGACATTTTCATGGCCTTAGAACTGGAAAATTGCAACTTAATAAATTACTTACCCTTTTTAAATTTATTTTTTATTGAAGAACACAAACAATACACTTAGAACCACCAAAAATGGATATCTTAGTTAGCTTAATCTTAGATATATTTTAAATAAAGTATCTATATGATCATTGTAAAGCCTGTTTGTGTACCAAGTTTCATAAACCAATTTAAAATTAAGGCAACAAGGAAAAAGATCTGCATATTCAGGTAACAAAGTTCTTAAACTCTAAGTATTAAAAACTAACTTAGATACCACTTGATCAGTTGTCAAAACTGTGAATGTTCCCAAAATATCAAATAGAAAGTTCTTACAAATATCTACATTGCTGTAGTAATTATCTATGTTACTAAATATTTTCCTCATTTCAGGAAAATATGAAGATACAAATATTTTACAATTAACATATGGAAATCCTAACCACATAAAATATATATCTTAGTTAGCTTATCCATAAGCATATTTAGAAAAATCTAAGTATTCATCATAAAGCCTCTTTGTATAATATGTTTCATAAACCATTTTAAATTAAAGCAAGGAAAGAAAAATCTATAAATAGAGATACCAGATGTACTCGATTCTAAATATTAAACAGCATTTTAAGTACCATTTGACTAACTATCAAAACTGTGTGTGTTCTCAAAATATCAAGCAAAAAGTTATTACAAATATCAACTTTGCTTTAGTAGCGAGTATGTTACTAAATATTTTCAAATTTTTGTCAATTCTCCTTTATAAAAGTCATTCCATTTCAAGTACATTGCATTCCAGCAGCTTTTACAAGCTAAAACAGATTTTGGTACCAGAGAAGTGGGGTGTTGTGGTTTGCAAATACCAAACATGTTGAAATGCCTTTTTAATATATAAGGGGAAGATTTTGGCAGAATTGTGAGGAACTTGATAGAGAAGGCCTAGAATGTATGGAAGAGACTGTTGCTAGAAATGGGACTCTAAAGATACTTCTGATAAGGCCTTACAGAGAAATGATTCATCTGTTATTACAAACTGGAAAGAAAGTGATCCTGGTTTTAAAGTGGCAAAGAATCTGGCAAAATTGACTGGATTTGGATTGAAGACAGAATTTAAAAGCTGCAAACTTGGATATTTAGTTGAGAAAATTTCAAAACTAAATGTGGAAAATATAGCATGGATGCTCCTTGCAGCTTATAGTAAAATGTGAGATGAAAGAGATAAATTGAGAACTGAACTCTTGGGTACAAAGAAAGCAGAAATTGATATTCTGGAAAATTCTGAGCTTCCAGAAAGCTTGACCCAGAGAGCAGTGCCCCTTGTTAAGATCTGACCAAATATGGAAGCTATCAGTCATTACAGGACAAGAGAAAATTTCAGATGGATTTATCCAGTAAGAATTTGTGGAAAGTCATTTTGTCTGATGGGCATGATCCCAGACTGCTGTATAGAAAACCAACAAGAGGTTGTGGGATCTATGTAAATGGAAGCTCTTCCAGTCTTCACTAAAAGGGACAAATTGCAGGAAAAATAACTTCAGAGGCAGTACCATGGAAGCTAAGGTCTGAAGTCAAGAAACCTCAGACCAGGAGGGTGGACTCACACAAGCACAAAGAGAGGGTGAGTTTGCCCTGAAGGGAGAGGGTGGGTCTCCTACCTCATTGATCAGGAAGAGTTGTGTTATCTTAGGCCTTGCAGAGGGTTGAGCATGTTCCTTGGGGGTTGGGAAGAGCCTGGCTGTCACCCCATTGTTATGCAGGGGTAGAGCACATGCCCCAGAGATGGCAGGGAGTTCAAATGCAGCCCAGATATTTGAAGGGGTGGAGCCAAGAAAAAGATGCTTCCCCAATGTCCCCCAATGTTGCATTTGGAGAGAGCTGGGCCACTGCATAAGCTCTTGGAAAGGATGCAGCAGTGCTTTCTAAAGCCCTGAGGCTAAATGACTCTTAGACTTTAAAATGTAATGAATTTTGCCCTGCAGGTTTTCACAATTGTTTTGGTCCAGTGACCCCTGTGTTCCTTCCAATTTCTCCCTATGGAAATGGGAACATCTACTCTATGACTGCTCCTACTTTGTATGTTGATATCAGATAAGTTGTTCTGAGTTTTTACAGGTCCAGAGCCAGAGAAAATTTTGCTTTAGGAACATGCCTATAGTTAACTTTATTGAGATTTTTGTAGTGTTTCTGTCTCTGTATTGTATTTGTATTGTTACTGAAATGTTTTAAGGCTTTCTTATATTGTTATGGAATGAATGTATTTTGCATTTGGAAAGAAAATGTCTTTTGGAGGGGTCCAAAGGGTGGAATGTGCTGGCTTGAAGCTATTCTTTACCTGAGAAAAGCCATGTCCTTTAATCCTCATTCAATAATGCTGGGTTGGATCTTTTTTATTGTTTCCGTGGTGATATGACCCACAAAATTTTGATGGTAACATTTGATTAGATGGTTTCCATGAAGATGTTTCTCTGCCCATTCAAGGTGGAGTTGTTTACTGCAGACTTTTAAGAGGAAACCATCTTAGAAAAAGCATTAGAGCCTCTAGAACCAAAAGACCCACCAGAATGGTCAGATCCCCAGGGAAGCCACTAAAGATGTTAGAGCAAAAACTAGTTGTCATTGCTATGACTAAGAGAGAAACCCTTTACAGCTGAGAGAGAAACCCTGAATGTAAGTACTCTTGAACCAAGGTATCATCTCCTGGATGCCTTAGATTGGGCACTTTTATAGACTTGCCTTAATTTGGACATGTTCATGGTCTTAGAACTGTAGACTTGTGACTTAATGAATTCCCCTTTTTAAAGCCATTCCATTTCAGGTATATGGAACTCCAGCATCTTTGCAACTAATATATAAGGTAATATCAAAATAGAACTGAGAGGAGTGTTTTCTAACAGCATCATACTTAATGTCTGAGGTAATTGTTCCTTCATTTCTGATGGGACTCAGTGAAATAGAAAGCAGAAAAGGAGAGAGTTACTGGAGCCAATTTTGTCTTGAGGATACTGGCCAAACAAGGTGAACTTTGACTTTGCTTTTTACTACCTCCTTGAGATTGGGGAATAGGAGAAAATTATCAAGGTCTACTCAAGGTGACTTTCCTCATGAAGGTGAGTCTTCAAAGACTGTGATTTCCACATGTGACAAAATGGAAGTTTTTAAAAATCCTCCTCTACTAGTAGTTCACAAACTCTAGCATGCATCAGAATCAACTGGTGGAAACTTATTATACAATAGATTACTGAGATATACTGATAATTTCTGGGTATAAGTGATGTTGATCTTATAGGTCATGGTGCCACACTTAAGTATAACTATTCCCTACCATTCTTCATGAAACTACAAACTGGTGAGAACGTTTTTCTGTTTCCTTTTACAAAAATAGGATAGAACTGCACACATTTCCCTTTGAATTGATCTTCCCATTTAGCCATATGCCATTGATATCCTTCCAAATTAAAAGACATGAGCTAATTTAAATATATATCTGCATAAAATTTTATATTAGGGTGCACCTTATTTTCACTTTCTCTTATTGACTAATGCTCATCTCTCCAAATATATTTCTTAAAGAAATGCTACATACATATACCTATTTACTGATGTAATTCTTTCTAATCCCAAATTTTATGTTTCTATTTTTATATAAATTGCTGATTGACTTTCCAACAGCTTGCAGCAACTCTCATTTTTTTCTTAGTATATGGGAATATTCATTTCCCTAAATTCTCAGCAGCACAAAATAGAACAATTCTTCCAAATTATTGTCAATTTCTTAAATGATATAGTATAATTCATTTAATTTCCATGCCCCCAATTAGTTATGAGGTTGAACATTTGTACTGTAAGGGTTAATTCCAGCAGGTAAGCCTGCATGGCTCTGACTCCAGTTCAAAGCATAAAATGTACAGATGGGTGATGGAAGGAGCTACTGAAAATCTCTCCCCAGAGATTGAGTAAAAATGGACAATTGTCATTTATTAAGAACTCTGGGGGAAGAAATATACCAGAGAAAGAACCCACAAATGCTGAATCAAGGAAAGAGAAAACTATCAGTTAGAAAACTTCCATCCTGGACCAACCAGTCCTCTCCCATCCATTCACTCAGTCCCATGCAACTCAGTTCCAGAGGCAGCAGCAAAGATTACTCCCTCTTCCCACCAGGTACTCAGACTATAAGACCTCACAGAGCAGTGAGACAGATCCCCAACTGTACATGAAACAGAAATCCAAGCCTTCAGGGATCCATGGCAGGACCTAAACCATGGGAAGGGAAGAATATAAAAAGATAGTAAGGAAGAGCTTCCAAACTGGAAGATCACAGAGGTAACCATGAGATTTTCCATATAAATAGCAAGTACCTAGGCAGAAACTACGCAAATCAACTGTTTGTGGGACCAAAGGAGATGGGAGGATGTTTTATGGCCCAGGTGAGTGAGGGGCAAAGAGTCTGAGAAAATATGGGCAGAGACTGTTTCCAGGCTTGGGTACTGGTACAATTCCACCCTTGAGGAAAACAGCACCAAGAGGGCTACTTCTTGTATGGGGGATGGCTGAAGAGTGGGAGAGCTGGAGAAATACTCTACACAAGTAGTGGGGAACGCAGCTCCACAGTGAGTCAGATATTGGTCAGCAAAATGAGGACAGAGGAACCCCATGATTTCTGTCCTGCCCAGTCAGACATTCGCCTGGGCTATAGGAGGTAAACAGCTTCTGAGAATGGGTAAATCATTAAACAGTGTCATCTGTTCAAAAGGCCAGAAAGTACAGAGAAATACTGCAGAGATTATAAGAGCCTCCCTAGGCTCTATCTCAGGCACATGGGAGTTGGTCTAGATCCCTGTTAGCTTGCAGGATGCTGGAATGTGACATACCAGAACTGGAATGGCTTTTCTAAAAGGGAATTTAATAGGTTATGATTACAGTTCTAATGACATGAAAGTATCCAAAGCAAGACACCCAAGGAAAGATAACCTAATTCAAAGAAGGGTTGATGCATCTGCATCACTTCCTGTCAGCTGAATAGGTATACCAGTCTGTTGTTCTTGGGTTCCATTGCTTTCAGCCTTTGTTTCCATGGGGATGGCTTCCATCTCTTGGCTTTCCTTGGCTCTTTCCAAGTTCTGGCTTGCTGAACATGGCATGGCAACATCTATTGGGCTCCATACAACTCCAAACATCCGTCTATGTTATCCATGTGTCTGCATCTGTAAGTTCTGCTGTGAAGTTTCTAACAGCTCTGAGGCTTCTGTCATTTCCCTAGACTCTGTCATTTCTGGGGTTTCTTCCAAATGTTTCCTCTTTTAAAGGATTTCAGTAAACTAATCAAGACCCACCTGGAATGAGTGGTGTCACATCTCTATCTAGTAAAAAGTTTATAACCACAATTGGGAATGTTACATCTCCATGGAGATAATCTAAAGGAAGATTCCAACCTACATTATTAAATCAGGATTAAAAGAAATTCCCACCTCCACAAGATTGAATAATGATTAAAACATGGCTTTTCTAGGGTACATGATATTATCATACAGGTACAACCCACTACTTGGGTCATAGACCCTGTTTTGGCTGAAAAATATAAACCAGCCAACCATGAAAACAGAACTTTAATACCAACCCAGGCAACATCTAGACCCTACACAAGAGAAAGAAGCCAATCCTCAGAATAGACCTATCAAAGTCATCAGATAACCAGATAACAACAAAAAATCACAAAATATACTAAAACCCAAGAAGAAATGGGTCAGTCAAGGGAACAGATAAAAAAGTCACAGGTGACACAGTAACTAGTCAAAAAAAATGTGCAAACAAATCTCCTGGATCAATTCAAAGAAAGTGTGTCTAAAGAGATAAAGGACATCAAGAAGACACAGGAAGAGCATAAAGAAGAATTTGAAAGACTATGTAGATAAAAAACTTATTATAGATAAAAGACACTGTAGATAAAATTTAAAGTATACTAGAGACACACAGTAACAGATCTGAAGAAGTAGAAGAAATAATCAGCGAGCTAGAAGACAGGTCAACCAAATTTGAATGGGTGAAAGAACAAATGGAGATACAAATGGAAAATTGTAAACAGTGTCCCAAGGAAATGTTGAAAGCATAAAGTGCACAAATATACACATCATGGGCTTCCCATAAGAAGAGAAAGGAAAAAGGTCAGGAACAATATTTGAAGAAATAATGGTTGAAAAATTTCCAACCCTCAAAAAAGAGATGAATATGCAAATGTAAGAGGACCAACATAGTCCCAACAAAATAAATCCTAAGAGACCATTCCAAGACACATAGTAATCAGACTCTCAAATGCTGAAGAGGAAAAAATTGTGAAAGCAGCAAGGGAAGTGATTGACCACATACAAAGGAAGCCAAATAAGGCAAAGTGCTGACTTCTCATCAGAAACATGGGGGAGAGAAGGGAATGGTGTAATATATTTAAGATACTGAAATAATAAAAACAGTGAGCCAAGAATTTCCTGTCCAGCAGAGCTGTCCTTCAAAAATGAGGGAAAAGTTAAAATATTCATATTTTCATAGAATTTGAGAGAGTTCATTAATAAGAAACAGGTCTTAGGAGAACTATTGAAGGGAATCCTGGCAGAAGAAAAGAAAAGACTGTAGAGAGATGTCTGGAAGAGGGTTCAGAATTGAAGAATATTAGTAAGCATAACATAAAGGTTAAAAAGAGAGAGAGAAAAATAGATTTGACAAATAAAAACCAAAGAAAAGATGGTTGACTCAAGACCTGTCTTTACAGTAATCACTTTGAATATCAATGGATTCAACTCTCCAGTCAAAACATAGATTGGCAGAATGGATTAAAAATTATGATCCTTCCATATGCTATTAAAAAGTGACTCATCTTAGAGCTGCATGTAAAAATAAGTTGAAAGTGAAAGGATGGAAAATGATATTCTACACAAGTAGTATCCAAAAGAAAACTGGAATAGGTATACTAATATCAGAAAAATATACTTTAAATGCAAAAATGAAATGAGATAAAGAAAAACACTATATAGTAATAAAATGGGCAATTCAACAAGAAATAACAGTCATAGATACCTATGCTCCTAATCAAGGTGCCCCATACTAGGCAAACACTGGCAAAATTGAAATAAGAAATAGACATATAACTCTACTATAAAATAGTGGGAGACTTCAGTACACCATTCTTTCCAATAGATGGAATAATTAAACAGAGGATCAATAAAGAAAGAGAGAATTTAAACAACATGATAAATGAACTAGACCTAACAGCCTATATAGAACTCTGCATCCCAAAAGTGTAGGATATACATTCTTCTCAAATGCTCATGTAACATTTTCAAGGATAGACCATATGCTGGGGCACAAGACAGGTCTAAAGAAATTTTTAAACATTGAAATTATATAAAGCAATTTTTCTGATCACAGTGGAATGAAACTGGGAATCAATAACAAATGGAGACTGGAAAATACACAAATACTTGGAGGTTAAACAACATGTTCTTCAACAATCAGTGGGCAAAAAAAGAATTTGCAACAGAAATCAGCAAATATCTAGAGATGAATGAAAATGATAACACAATGTATCAAAATTTATATGAGACAGTGAAGACAGTGCTGACAGGGAAATTTATAGCCTAGAATGCCTCCATTAAAAAGATAAAGCTCAAATCAATGATCTAGCTGAACAACTGGAGAAACTGGAGAAAAAAAGAGCAAACTAACCCCAAACCAAGCATAAGGAAATAAAAAGCAAATATTAAAGCATATATTAATGAAATGGAAAATATAAAACAATAGAAAGAATCAATAAACCAAAAGTTGGTTCTTCGGGATGATCAATAAAAGTGACAAACCCTTAGCCTGACTGATGAAGACAAAAGAAGCGTAGCAGCAAATGAATGAAATCAGACACAAGAGGTAAGTATTACCACAGACAGCAAAGAAATAAAAAAAAAGATTATAAGAGGTTACTAGTTAGACAGCCTACATGAAATGGATAACTTCCTACCAACAGACAAACAACCTACACTGACTCAAGAAGGAATAGAAGACTTCAACAAACCAGTCACAAGGAAAGAGATCAAAACAGTCATCAAAAACCTACGAAAAAAGAAAAGCTCAAACCAATGACTTCACAGGTGAATTTTACCAAACACACTAAGAAGAATTAATATCATGCCTCTTAAAACTCTACCAAACAAAATTGAAGAAGGGGGAACACTACTTAATTCACTCTATGAAGCCACTTTATCCTAATACCAAAGCTGGATGAAGATACTACAAGAAAAGAAAACTTCAGACCAATCTCTCTAATGAATATAGATGTGAAAATCCTCACCAAAATATTTGCAATTAGAATTAAATAGCAAAATAGCATATCAAAAGAATTATACACCATGACCAAGTGAGTTTTATTCCAGGTATCTAAAGGCAGTTCAACACAAGAGAATCAAATAATGTAATACACCACATTAAAAAATTAAAAGGGAAAAGCCACATAATCATCTTGATTTGCACAGCAAAGGCATTTGACAAAATTCATCATCCTTTCATGACACTCCAAACACTTCAAAATTTAAGAATCAAAGGAAACTTCCTCATCATGATAAAGGACATATGTGAAAAACCCACAGCTAACAATATACTCAATGGTAAGAGAATGAAAGCCTTCCCTCTAAGATCAGGAAAAAGACAAGGATGCCCCCTCTCACCACTACTATTTAACATTGTGCTAGAAGTTCTAGCTAAATCAATTAGGCAAGAAAAAGAAATAAAAGTCATCCAAATAGAAAGGAAGAAGTAAAACTGTCTCTGTTTGTAAATGATATGATCCTACATTTAGAACACCCAGGAAAAAAATGACAACAAAGCTACTTGAGCTAAAAAGAGAGTTGATAAAAGTGGCAGAATACAAGATAAACATGCAAAAATTAATGGTGTTTTTATATACTATGAATGAATTATCTTAAGAAGAAATCAAGAAAAAAATCCATTTACAATAGTACCTAAAAAAATAAATATCCAGGAATAAACCTAACCAAGGATATAAAGGACTCGTACACAGAAAATTATAAAAACTGTGAAAAGAAATTTTAAAGGACCTAAATAAATAGAAAGATATTCCATGCTTATGAATTGGAAGGCAAAATATCTTTGAGATTTCAGTTTTATGCAAGTTGATTTACAGATTCAATGCAATACCAATCAAAAGTACAACAAACTAATTTGCAAAAGCTAATTATCAATCTTATTCAAAAGGATGAGGGGGCCATGAATAGCCAAAAACATCTTGAAAAAGAATATGAAGTGGGAGATATCACACTTTTTGACTTTAAATTATATTATAAAGTGGTCAAAACAGCATGGTACTGGCATAAAAATAGACATATTGATCAATGAAACTGAATTGAATGTGCAGAAATAGACCTGCCAATATGTGGTCAATTGAGTTTTGATAAGTCTCCCATGTCCATTCAACTGGGACAGAACAGTTTCTTCAATAAATGGTATTGAGAGGACTGGTTATAATTGAAATGGGACCCTATCTCACACACCATATAAAAATTAACTCAAAATGGATCAAAGACCTAAACATAGGTACTAGTATCATAAAACTCCTCAAAGAAAATATAGGGAAACATCTAACGATAGGGGTTAGTTTCTTAGACTTTACACACAAAACACAAGCAATGAAAGAAAAAAGCAGATAAACAACTTCTCAAAATAGAGTACTTCAGTTCTTCAAAGGACTTTGTCAAAAGGGTAAAATGGCAACTGATGGAATGAGAGAAAATATTTTGAAACCGCATACCTGATAAAGGTATGGTATCTGATATGTATGAGAAATCCTACTGTTCAACAATCAAAAGAAAAACAACTCAATAAAAAAATGGGTAAATGACATGAATGATTTTTTTTCCAAAAGGAAATACAGATGACTAAAGAGCACAGAAAAAGATGCTCAGCTTCACTACTTGTTAGGGAAATTCAAATCAAAACCACAACAAGATATCATCTTACACCCACTAGAATGATTGTTACTAAACAACAACTACAAGTGTTGGAGAGGACGTGGAGGAGATGGAACTTTTTACTCACTTCTGGTGTGACTAAACATAGTACAGCAGCTGTGGAGAATAGTTTGGTAGTTCCTCAGGAAACTAACTATAGAGTTGCCTTGCAACCAGACAATCCTGCTACACAGGAGATACTTACAAGATCTGAAAGAAGGGACACAAATGGACCTTTGCATACCAATGTTCATAGTGGCATTATTCACAGTTGCAAAAAGATGTAAACAACCTAAGTGCCCATGAACAGTGAACGGATAAACAAAATGTGGTATATACATGCATTGGCATATTATTCAGCCATTATTATTACATATTATTTCTTTAAGAAGTAATGAAATCCTGAAGCTTGAAGCAACGTGGGTGAACCTTGAGTACATTATGTTAAGTGAAATAAGTCAGGTAAATATATGATTTCACTGATATGAACTAATAATAATATGTAAATTCATAGATATAAAATATGGCTTTCAAGCTATAGAATTAGATTAAAGAATGGGAAGCAATTGCTTGATATGTGTAGAACGTTTAAATAGGTGAACTTAAACATTTGGAAATGGACAGAAATGGCAGTAGTATGTTGGAGAAAATAACTAATAGTGTTGAATAGTGTGTGACTATGGTGGAAAATAAGTTTAGAATAATGTATATCAGCACTGGGGATTAAAACATGGGAATGTATATGACAATAAATCTTGTGGTGTCCTATGTCTATGTATAAAAATAAAAAGGTTATTTCATGAGTGAGAGCATATGTATGACACTTTTATAAAGAGTTAATGATACCCATTGCAAAGTATGGACTATAGTTAACTGTAATATTTTAATATTCTTTCATCAGCTATAACAAATGTACCACACCAATACTATGGGTCAATATTGTGGGGAGATAAGGGGAATGAGAATATTAGAGTTTTCCTTTTTACCTTTATTTTTTTCTGGAGTAATGAAAATGTTCCAAATTTGATCGTGGAGCTGTATGTTATGTGATGATATTGTGAACCAGTGATTGTATACTTCAGATGGTTTCTATGCTCTGTGAATGTATTTCAATAAAATTGCATTAAAATATATTGATTGTAGTATTAGTTTTCCTCATTATTCCTGTACTTTCTTGTTTATTTCCTCCTTATGTATCTCAGATTTTGTTGTTCTTATGAATGGGATAGTATTCTATATCCATTTGCAATGACTGGTATAGAAAAATGGCATTTGTAATTCTCTTCCTTTTGGAACCAAGAAGGTTATCAAATTATTTTAAACATTTTATTTTGAATGAAACTCTTTAAGTACACCATATTCTTTGCAAGTAATCATACCAATTTCCCTTCATTTTCAATATTTCATTTACTAATTTTCTTCTCTTATTGAATAAATGAGAACATTAAAACAATTTTGAATATAATCTGGCTTATATCATGAATTCCTAATTTTTTCCCTTTAAGTGCAATGGTGTCAGACTTCACTGCTTTTCTTTTTCAACAGACATTGCTATAGGTTACCAATCTTCCTTTTAATTCTATTTGGCTTACGGCTTTTATTAAGAATAGTTATTAAATTTTATAAATTTACTTTTTAGCTAATCTGAGGATTGACACTACTATCATTTTTTCTTTTTAAAAAAACTGCTGTTAAATTCTTACAAATATTATAAACATATAAACATTATAAAACATAATAAAATGAACACATTCAGCTGCAGAAATAAACACAGAAGAAACGAATAAAGCACAGTATTATCAACAGAGTCAAAGGCCCATGTTTACCCTCACCAGTCACACTATACCCTCCCTCTGTGAATACTATTATGAATTTCATTTTATCGCTATTGTAGTTTATATTTTATTTCACATTAATGTACCCTATACAATATTAAATAATGTTTTATAAGTATTTAAATCTGAAATAAATGGCATTATGCTTTATGTGTTTTTCACAAATTGTTTTTTAAGCTATTCTGGTAAACAGAATAGCTCTGCATTAAAGGTCATCGTGATAGCTATTTCTGGAATTTACAAAAACAAACTGCATAATTTGAGACCTATTTCTCATAAAGGCTCACACAAAAATCCTTCACCTGTTTGCATTCTGAAGAGTTGAAATGAGATGCAAATTGTACTGCAAATGTTTGGAGATTGAAGAGATAACACAATTGAAGGGGATGCCTAAGTGCTGTGTCATAGATCTGAGTTGTGTCCACCAAGGAAAGAGTTCATGGGGTAGGATTTTCTGGCTCACTTTAGCTCTCAATAATAAACAGTTCCGTAATTATCTCTCTATCCTCACAAAGAAGTAACCCTAAGGATATTTTTATGTGAACTAAGAGGAAATATTCAAAACTTTTAAAGAGCTGCAATGAGCATAGGGATAAAACATGTCTAATCAGTTCTATTATTCCAAGTGACAGAATCCCTGGGGACTTGGAGAAAATGAGCTCATTATCAGTACCACTCAGCCAGCTCTGTAATAAGATCCCCAGGGTCTGCCTTCCTATTTAGAAATAAATGGGAATTTTCAAAGTCTCCCAAACTACTGCACTTTCCTAGCTTTAAACAACAAACTTTGAGTTCTTTATCCAGGTCTGTAAAGAGTGTCCACACTCATTCAGGGAGAAGACTGCATGAGCAAGCGCAGAAAATAGTGATGAAATGACAAAAGGATCATCATCCATAAATCAAACTGTATGTAGTGCTTCCTTTATATCTGTGTTCCCTTTGATTATATAACTGTTACAAGAATAAATAAGGCAAGTATTCATAGGAGTAAGGAAAAAACTCTCTTTTCACTTACAGTATAGCAAGACAGTAAGAAAATACATGCCCAAATCCCAGAATGCTGTTTCATTGATTTTGACTTATTAATCCCTTATTCATACAAACCATTACTAGGTCATTTAAACATGCATAATTTTATATATAAAGAATATGTATTATAAGAAGTATATAATATATATTTTCTTCTCTATTTGGGAGCTGAAACAATGCATGAAGAAAAATTATGGATGTGGATATGCTATAAGCCCCGGATAGAAAGTCAATAGGAATTTTTTTGCCTGTGGTTTAGGATTATCTTGGAACTCAGAAGTAGAACAATCTGATTGAAGGGATGCCAGAGGTGGGAACAATTTTGGGGATGTTTGTCATAGAGATGGAAGAGACAAACAATAGGGAATAACTAGCAAGATTTCTGGGCAGAACAGAAAGTGTATTTGAAGATGAGAGAGTTCAGAAATTTTTAATGGCCTGAGTCAATATATTTTATTAATTATCTATCTCCATCAATAGTCAGGTGCCCACAGATAGTGACGAAGAAGACCCTGCTGAAATTTTCCAGGCCTTCTGTCCTTCCACAGGGCAGATGGGAACAAAGTACAAAGAAAAATTTTTTATAGCAAAATGAGCTTGAAGTTGTGAACCAATAGGAGATGTATATAAGCATGTCTACATATACATATATGAATTTATATGCATTATATATATATTAGATTATATATAATATTATTGATGGGAATTTAACATGAGTGTTGTGTAAGTGAGAAAAAAACCCAACATAAGAAGCTGTGAAGGCAGAAGTTAAAAGTCTTTGCTGTTTTTCCTGGATCTAAACTATGCTAGAAGATCAGAGGCAGAAGTATCTCTTTTGGAATGATCTCCCAGGATAGTTGAACTTTGCACACTAAAGAGCCTGATATTAATTTCTGTTTTGGGAGAAATGTGTCCCTGGGATCTTTTTAGATTCAATGTCCTGTGTCCTCTCCCAGGCTTTCCAGATTTGCCAATCCTCATGGGTCTCAAACTCAAGTAACAGCCCCTCCAGCTAGCACAGGAGCATTAGGCACTGACTTGTCATTTTCAGATAATAATAGTTGAAATCCCAGGGCTTAAATTCTATTTTCTTATTCAAATGAAGTTTTCAGTGCACACAATAAAGCTGGAATATTTGCTCCTTTCCAATTCATTCATTTATTTTTATGCCTCTACATTATGCCTGCACCAAGGTGATTAGCCATAATTTCAACTCTTAACTTTTAACAGTAAATTGAGATTCTGGTTTAAAGTGATGGTCATGTGTGAGAATCATGGTAATATGCTTCATTTGACTAAGATGGGTAAAGTCACTACCTGCAGGTGACATTCAAGAAAATGGAATGAGAGTGACAGGGTGTATTAGTTAAGGTTCTATAGAGAAACAGAATCAAAAGGAAACACTCACAAACATAAAATTTATAAAAGTGTCTCACATAACCATGGGAATGCAGAGTCCAAAATCCAAAGGGCAAGCTGTGAAGCCAACAATTCCAATGGAGTGTTTAAATGAACTCCACAGGAGAGGATCACCAGCTGAAACAGGAAGAGAGCCTGTCTCTTCTGAATCCTCCTTAAAAGGCTTCCAGTGATTAGATTAAGCATCACTCATTGCAAAAGACACTCTCATTGTCTGATTACAAATGGACTCAGCTGTGGATGTTGCTGATGTGATCATGATTCAATTCTATGAAATGTCCTCATTGCACTTGGCCTCATTGCAATTGCCAGCACTTGGCCAACCAGACAAACAGGTTCCACAACTTGGCCAAGTTGACACATGAACCTGACCATGACACAGGGTCTAGCTTTATCTTAATCCTTTGACAGAAGAAAAATTTTTACTTTTTAAATTGCCATAGCTAAATACATGGGAATTAACCTTGAATGAGAGAATGGGAAAGTTGTTCAATGTGTGTATTTGCGTTGGTGTGCATGCATATATATGCATGTATAATTGCAATTGTGTCTATTAAAACAAAATATTATATAAATTATTATGTTTCTTATAAGACTTTTTGCATTGTCTTTTACTATTTTGTTCTCCTTTACCTACTTCAAGGGGGCACATAGTGACTTCCTGTTGTTATAGTTGGCCTAAATCTTTCACAGACTCCTGCTTTGGCTTCATTTCATTTCCAGTAGGTTCTGGTGAGTATCACTTTTACATGATAATTTAAATTAATATGTTATCATTTGTTGAGAATTAGTTGACACATTTTAATTCCTGATTATTTTTAACAAGCGAAGAAACAATGTCATGATATGTAATTATTATCAGGGAAGAATTTTAAGTAAGGCCTGAGTGATTTTTGCTGATGGCATATAGAAAGTGCCTATTTTTCTAAACATGAGATACATTTGTAGTCATTGCATATATGCTTTCTGTCAGAGGCTATATTTATAAATATATGCATTTACATATACTATTTGGGGCTTTAAAAACCCCTTAAAATTCTTGGTCCCTTTCATTTCTAGAAGGTAAAAATTATCCGTGTTGCTGTGATGTACATTGAGGCAGTCACTTTCATCCCTCTGAAGAGACCCTCCTTTCCCTGATTCTCACTTGCTCCATGAAAATTAACAGTCTCATCGTCACTCATTGAGGCCCACCAGAAGGTTGTCTCCCTTCCCTGACACCTCACATCACAGAGGGAAAGGAGGTTGGTTCTGAATGCACTGTGTGAATTTCCACTAGTGATAAACTAGTGGACTGAGTTAACTCATCTTTAAAGAAAATATGTTTTTATTTAAGAAAATATGATTTTTTTGTGTGGGTAATTATTGAAGATTTATATACAGATATTAATATGATTGCTTTCAAAAGCCAGCTGTGTGCCATCTTACAGGAGAAAAGTCTTTTTAATCTCCAGAAGCCAGTTATCCTTCATATAATGAAAGTCCATGAAAAATCATATAATGGAAGTCCTTGAAATAATTACCTACCCCAAAATTTACAGTTGAAGAATGGAAATATTTACATACATTACACATATTACACATCTATGCTACTGAGTTTCCCCATGTATCTGAATGATTTATAAGAAGCCATATATTAATTTAGTGTATTTTATTCCTCTGACATTCTTTAATTTCTCTATGATAAATTTTATCTCACTTTTTAATGTTCAACTCTAAGGAAAACTACTTTTACAATTAACTTTCATGTGCCTCTCTGAATAGTCTTGTCTTTAACATCATCTGCCACAACTTATACCAAAATATTCTGTGGGTCTCTAGAATATTTTTATTTCATTATTTTATTTATTAAATTGTATTAAATTTCTCTTAGTGTCAGTGCTTGAAACAGTCATTTAAAAGTTGATACTATGACCAGTTGTCAACATCTTTCCCTCTCTCTAAACCCTTATAACATTTTTCTCCTTTTCTGAGCTGGGTTGTGGGGATAACCAATTTCAGTATTAGTGGACAATTCATCCTGGTGTGCTTCTCTGACCAACCCCAGCTGGAAAAGATACTCTTTGTGGTTGTTTCAGTATCCTATCTCCTTACATATGTAGAAAATACAGTCAATATTCTGATCTCCTCCATAGATTCCAAGCTCAAAACACCCAAGTACTTTTTCCTAACTCACCCTTCCCTAGTTGATATCTGTTTTATCATCAACATTGTCTCCCAGCTGCTGTAAACTGCTGTGAAGCCTAAAGGGACTAGCCAAGACTATCACATACTTTGGGTGTGTGGTCCAACTCTATGTCTCACCGTACTGGGCCCCACTGAGTATGTTTTCCTAGCAGTAATGGCTTTTGAATGCTATGCTGCTGTTTGAAAACCCCTCCACTATAGAGCTGTGATGAACCCATGGTTGTGCCACCCTCTTTCAGGGGTTTCATGGTTCAGTGGGCCAGGAAACACTTTAATATAATCAAGGGGACTATCACTCTCTCACTGTCTTGCTGTGGACACTGATGGCTCCATTATTTCTCCTGTGAAGTGCCCTCCACGATCAAGCTTGCATGTGTGGGCATCCATGCCAATGAGATCCAGATATTTGTTGCTTCATTTGTCTTGCTGTTCTTGCCCTTAGTGCTGATACTAATGTCCTATGGACATATAGTTAAGGAACTCCTAAGTATCAGGTCAGCTCATACCTGGCACAAGGCCCTGGGATTATGGGGATCCCACCTGACAGTGATGACCCTCTTCTATAGGTCTATATGGCTATCTACATCCAGCCAAATAGCTCCTATGTCTATACTAATGGGAAATTCATCTCCCTGTTCTATGCAGTAGTGATAATAACCCTCAATCCCCTCATCTACACATTGAGGAATATAGATGTTAAACAAGCACTTGGAAAACTATTTCACAGAAACATAAACTCATAAAATAAGATGCAGAGGACACACTGTAGAATTTTATGATCTGAAGGTTATCTTGTATTTTCCTTTAGTCAAGAACTTCACCAGTCAATAAAGACCAGATGTGCTTTTCAGTCAGCATTATTCTATTTCATTTGGCCTCAGAAATAAATATCTCCTTTCAATCAGTTTCCCAGGCTTCTTTTGCCTAAATAAGGCAACATTCCCCCATGTTTTTAAACTGTCAGTTATATCACTTCTGTTTCTCTCTGTTCCTTCTTTTCTGCATTTTTCTCCAGCCTTCCTTCCTTTCTTCCTTCTCTTCTTTTCTGTCTTTCATTCCTTCCTTTCTCTCCATTGGTATCATGTGCATTTCCCTTGCTGTTTCTACAATCTATCTCATCCCATCAATATTTTAACAGTCTTGGAAAAGACACTCTAATAGAAAATATCATGTTACCACAATAAAAGTCTTCCATTTGGCATGTGGGACAAAGTGAAGAGTTAGGCTAGACAATTTAAATTTTAACTCCACAACTTCCTTTTGAACTTATGCAAATTTTTGTTTAACTTTCTGTTTCAGGTTTACTTAAGAGTAAAAAAGTAATGAGCTCTAGGGGTATGTTGATTGAGAGATTAAAAAGGTAATATGAGTAAATCATCTAGTAAGATGTGATTCATAAATATTACTTTATATATTCTAAATTTTTACTCATTTGATCATTGTATTTTTTCTATAGTAATCAATGTCCATTACTTTCAAGTGTTCTAATTATAATTCTTACTGAACAAATAATCAATTATCATTTTATTTAATATCCAAATGAAAAAACAAACACCTAAAATATGAGAAATAAGGTAATTATTTTATCTTTATAATGTGGAAAACCATAGGGTTAATTATCTCCACTCATTTGAACTTGGTGATACCAGAGTCTATAACCTGTCTTTACCATTTATTTCCAGGTGCATAACTCTAGGCAAATTAGTTAACATTGCTGAACTTCAGTTTCTCCATTTCTAAAATGAGAGAAAATTCTATGCATATTGGTGAGTAATCTAGGAGATAGTTAAAGAGCATATAGTAAGAACTCAGTAAATTTTAGTTGTCACTAGTAAACTCTCAAAATATTCTTAATTATGACCATTGTGTCAGATTGAGTGACTGAAAAACCAATATACTTACATTTTCCAGAAATAGTTTCACTATTAATCCTTTAAAAGTTGACTTGTGATAATAAAATGTGTTCTGCTTTTAAAAGGTGGCTAAATATGTTAGTTGTTTGAAATAAATATGAAGCTTTTCATAGACAATCTGACTGTAATTATTATACCATAATCTAATGATTTTTGGCTCATATATTTGGTTCTTGCTCTTAATTCTGTAATTTCCCATCCCCAAAGTCTGGTAAGAAATATATTCCTCTCACTAAAATACAACTCTAATTTTAAACAAAGATATCCTTTTCCAAACATGATACAGAGTGCCCCATTTTTTAGTCTTATGAAACTACATACAATTTTTTCACTAGCTATTTACAGGCTAGCTATTAGATGAGGTCCCAACTGGCAAAGTTCCATCATGACCCATTAGTTCTATGATTATCCATATTTTTGTTTTTCCTCATATTTAATTTTGATTAACCTCAAAGAATCACTTCCCATTTTCTTTACAATTACCATTCTCATTAAAAAAATACTGCCTCAATTCCTCATATTAAAACTAAATCAACAGCAATTTCTTAAGAAAGAAAGAGAACTTGTGATCTTTGCCCTATAATAACTGCCCTTTAGAATAAAACATTGTACAAAGAACTGAAGAAACAAGTAAACAAGTCATAAATCAACATATTAATAAGATATTCTTTATCCACTCAATTAGTAATAATTTATGTACCATTGCAGGTTTCTTACTGTGAAGTATTAAAAACTTATAAGATGTGCACGGTCCACAAACAATATGTAATCTTACTATAAGAGATATGCTATGATTTATAAAACAGTTAAATAACAATTTAAGGTCATACTAGAGGTAAAATTAAACAAGAGAGTGAGTATATTGAATTTCTACAGGTTGAGAAACACATAATTAAGAATGGATCTATTGATTGTTGAATATTATTTTAAATGAAAAAGTAGAAACTGTAAATGCATATGGAGTAAAGAAAATTCCCTCCCTTGTAAGAAGGATGTCTTGAATGTGCTAAGGTTCAGAGAGCACCATCTTGAAAATCATATCACTGACTGCCAATGATATACATGAGGAATAAAAATATTTCACTTTATATTTTTATAATTATAAATATATATATTGAGAACAAAATGAACAAAAGTGTTTATTCCCAGTCCTTTATATGTTCCTGTAAAATTTCATTGAACTTTTAAAAAGATGGTATAAATCTATAAGTATAAATAGAAATGGAGAGGAAATAAGGACGGAGGAGAAATCAATAAACTTTTGGAAGATGGGAGATAGATAGAAGGAAGTAAATGACATAGACAAGAAGATGAAACCTAACTACTTTTAAGAGAATTGAGTAGCGTGGATAGGGAGACAGCCAGTATAAATAAAGCTGTTTTCTACTGCAGAACCCTGGAGTAGCAATGGAGGCTCAAAAAGGCAAGCATTGGGTATCATAGAAAAAATGTTGCAGAGTGAGCCTAAGTGCAGGAAAATTTGAAAACATGGCTAAAGGCAGATATCACCCTAACCTATATAGTCAGATGAGAGCCTCTTTAATATCAAGAAGAAAGGAGTAATCACCCTTAGAAAGGACAAACCAGAGAGTCTCCAGAATTGACTACCACAAGGCAAAGCACAGATTTGAGTGTGTGGGGGTCAATAAAAAGACAAGGAATTTTTGGCATTCTACATATAGCACCCCTTCCCAAAACAGTGTGAATTGAAGGTTTGATATATTTAGTAATTGCAGATTTCAGTTCTTACCTATAATATTTAATTTAATGTTACCACTATATTTAAAATCAATAATTCACTGTTCTAGTTTGCTAGCTGCCAGAATGCAATATACCAGAAATGGAATGGCTTTTAAAAAGGGGAATTTGATACATTGCTAGTTTACAGTTCTAAGGCTGAAAAAATATCTCAATTAAAACAAGTCTATAGAAATGTGCAATCAAAGGCATCCAGGGAAAGATACCTTGGTTCAGAAGGCCAATGAAGTTCAGGGTTTCTCTCTCAAGTGAAAAGGGCACATGGTGAACACGGTCAGAGTTTCTCATCTGGAAGAGCACATGGTGAACACAGCATCATCTGCTAGCTTCTTCTCCTGGCTTCCTGTTTCATGAAGCTCCCCAGGAGGCATTTTCCTTCATCTCCAAAGGTTGCTGGCTGCTGGACTCTGCTTCTAGTGGCTGTGCCATTCTCCGCTCTGTCAGAAATGTCTCTTTCTCCAAAATGTTTTCTCTTTTATAGTACTTCAGAAACTAATCAAGACCCACCCAAAATGGGTGGAGACATGTGTCCAGCTAATCCAGTTTAACAATCATTCTTGATTAAATCACTTCTCTGGGGAGATAATCTAATTACAGTTTCAAACATTCAATACCGAATAGGGATTAGAAGAAACAGCTGCCTTTACAAAATGGGATTAGGATTAAAACATGGCTTTTCTACGGTACATACATCATTTCAAACCAGCACATTCACCTTCTTTCTTTGTTATTGTTGACAGCTTAAAAAATAAAGAACAATTCAAGAAAATAAAACCACACCAATGACACAATTGTACATTTTGCAGATGTTTGGAGATTTATAAGAGAATATTTACTTCATTTCAATTTTAATTTTTCTACAGATACAAGTACATATTCAAAGTTCAATAAAATATTTTTCCTCAAGTTGCATTTCCTTCCTGGGCATTAATACTAGATAATTGTATGATTATTACAGAAAATAAGTTTGTCTACCTAGGTATCAATGAGTATATAGCAAAAGAAAGGAAAGGGTACTTCCACAAAAGTATGATAAGGTGAAATTATGAACAATAAAGTAAAAAACTAAAAGTTACCAGAAGTGGGAATAGAGGATGAAAATTCACATATAAAGACTGATAAATATAAAAGTCATTTGAGGTCTCAAGAAATATGTAGAACCACACTGTAATGATCCAACAGTTCCAAAGTGTTTAGAAATATTATTTCCTACAAGTTCTATGCAAATACAAAATATCCACTGAGAAAATATGGGAGAATAAACTTAGTTTCTTCTTCTTCTTCTTCTTCTTCATGTACCACTGTTCTCAGGAAGTTACCAGGGGCTATGTTCCACAGAACCCAAAGAGAAAACTAAGAAAATTTAAAAAAATACATGGAGTACAGCAAACAAGGTATTTAATGCAGGAAAGAAGGGAGCAAATCCTAGGATCACGGTGAAGGAGAGTATAAGGAAGTCTATTGTGTACAGTATCTAGTTTGAAGAAGAAAGACTCTATCAAAGCCTGTAAAGTAAAATGAGCTTATAGTCTTCCCAGTGTATTCAAATACTCTGAGATAAGCCTTACAGTTTGGAGGCTATAATAATGGAAAGGACAGAGAAAAATTATACACGCAACATACACACATAAAAATCAAATGCTTATTAACTCAATGAACAACAAAGAGCTTTGTGAGAAAAGCAGTTTAATCAGTGTTCCATAGTTAAGTCTGAAAATTATCTTAATTATTTTCCTAATATGAACTCTGAATTTTTAAGTTGGGATATAATTATGCTGGGAGGATTAGGGAATAGGATGTGCATGTGTATGTTCATGCATGCATATATGTGTGTGTGATGTCAAAGGGGAGGATGAAATATTATGCAAGAGAAAGCTAAATCTTTATTTTCCATAACCAGAAGTTAATAGATAAAACATGAAATGGAAAATATATCAAGAAATTCATTCTATATCTAATTTCTCAAAAATCCTATTATCTTTACCACTTTCCTTCCTCTTAGAACCATCATCTCACCTAGATTATTGCCTTAGCCTTCCATTCGATTAAATAATCACTGCTATCCTTCCAGACACCCTTAAGCCCGCAACCAATATAATTCTTCTGAAAGGCAAGGAAGATCACATCACTATTCTGCTTAAAGCCCTAAAATGACTGTACTTCATGCAAAGGAAAAGATGAAATCCTAACAGTAACCTACAATGGTTCACAGGATGTCCTCCTCTTCACATCTCATCCACAATTCCTCTCTTCACACAGTCTTCCTAGACAAGCTACCTCCTTATTAACAAATGCATGAGTCATCCTCTCTCTTACCACAGGTCCTTTGCTGTTCTTTGTCTGGAATTCTTTATTCTGGATACATGCTAGGCTAACTTTTCCTCCATCAAGTTTCTAATTCTCACCTTCTCAAGTAGATCTGTCTTAACCATTCTATTGCATTCTCCCATCTTTCTACCTCACCTAACTGTTCCCCCTTACCTTACTCAATGGTTTCTTTCATCCATAGCACTTAAAATCTTGAAACATGCTAGATAGTATTATTTGTAGATTTATTATTTTCCCTCTGTTCCCCCCCCCCCACCTAGAATTTTAAATTCTCAGAGGCAGGCATCTATGCTTTTTCATTGATGCATACCAAGAACCTAGAACAGCATGAGTTGCATTCTCAATGGGCTGTAATATTTTGGAAGGAATATTTTCTTCTGAGTTTTAGGTCACAACAGTGGGTGTTAAATATTCAGTAAACTGTATCATAAACATATGTGCTATCATCCTGATTTGTTTTTCCATTTAAATGACACATGCAGAGTAGATTCAACATAATTTTCTTAGAGCTCTAAGTTTTTTGGAATGTAAATGAGCATTGACTTCAACTTAAAGTTACTGGCTGCACTAGCCAGTAACAGTAGAGTCAGCCTATACTATTGAAGCTTTAAAGCCAGACATTGACTTCTCCTCTCTAGCTATGAAAAGCCTAGAAAACATTTTCTTTCATTGTAAGACTCTTTTGTCTGCATTGGTAATCTGTTGTGTAGGGTAGCCACTTTCATCAATCTCTTAGGTAGATGTTCTTGATAACTTCTTGCAGCTTCTACATCAACATTTTCTGCTTCACCTTGCATTTTAAGTTATAGAGATGGCTTCTCCCCTTAAGCCTCATAAATCAATTTCTGCTAGATTCAAACTTTTCTCCTACAACATCCTTACTTTGCTGAGCATTCGTAGAATAAAAAAGAACTAGGGCCTTACTCTGGATTAGGCTTTGGCTTAGAGAAAGTTATGTCTGGCTTCATCTACTATTAAAACTTCTACAAAACTCTACTAAAAGTTTCTCTATATTAGCATAAGTGTGTTTTGCTTTCTGCTCACTGCAGTATCACTTGTAACTATCTTCAGTAAATTTTCCTTTGCATTCACAACTTGGCTGTTTGGCTCAAGAGGTCTAGCTTTTAGTATTTCAACATGCCTTCCTCACCAAGTTTAATTATTTCTAGCATTTGATTTAAGTAACAGATGTAGTACTCTTTCTTTCATTTGAACACTTAGAGGCCACCATAGCATCATTAATTGGCCTAATTCAATATTGTTGTGTCTCATGGAATAAGGAAACCCTAGGAGCAGAGAGATTTGGAAACAGTCAGTTGATGGAGCAAACACACACATCATTTATTGATCAAGCTTGCAGCTTTATATGGGTGAGGGTCATCGTGTCTCAAAACAATTGCAACAGTAACATCAAAGATCACTGATCACAAATTACCATAACAGGAATAATAATAATGAAAACTTTTGAAATATTGTAAAAAATCATCAAAATATGACATGGAGAAACTAAGGCAGCCCATGTTGTTGGAAAATTGAGCAGATAGACTTGCTCAATGCTGGATTGCCACAAACCTACAATTTGTAAAAAATACAAATTCTTCAAAGTGCAATAGAGTGATGCCTAATAAAATAAGGTATATTCATATTTGTTACTTTGGTTTTAAATAATCTTTTTAATTGTAAGTGTATAAAATTTAATTTTTAATAATGACAGTGTGTAAAAACTGGCTAGTAGAATTCCAAAATATTTGACATTTAGCTTCCATGAGTCAATAAGAATCAGTTCCAATATACCACTGGTTGCAACCTGTTATAAATGAGATTGCTGAAATTTACAACTGTGCTTTTACAGGTGATATTTAGACCTCAAATAGATCCCTCTCACTCTACTCACAAATATGCAAAGATAACAAAATATAGCACCCAAGCCATTCATTTCTTGGCCAAAATCTTAAAAAATCAGATCCATAACCAGGCACACAAACCTAGAAGCAGTTTTCTGGTCATAAAAATATTTTAAAAACTGTAATTAAGATATTTAAAAGCTTAGAAAATGATACTATTTGATGCTTCAGTCACATACTTTTTTCATCACATCCTAAGGACAGATATTTTACAATTTTCTTGAACATAACATAAAAATAGACAATTTCTTTGATTGAACAATGAAGATGGACTTGAAAGATCTAAAAATATTTTTATCTTGGCCACAGATATTCTCTCCAACTCCTGTCCAGGCCCAAAAAAATTTTGTTAAAGTTGGTTATAGCAGACTAGTGATTTTTGGGTTTCCACTATGAACACTAATCAGGGTTTGTTTTATTATACAGAATATAATCTAACCTGGTTAATGTCACATATAAACCTGATGTTCTAGCTTCCTAGCTGCCAGAATGCAATATACCAGAAACAGAATGGCTTTTAAAAAGGGAAATTTAATAAGTTGCTAGTTTACAATTCTAAGGCTGAGAAAATGTCCCAATTAAAACAAGTCTATAGAAATGTCCAGTCTAAGACATCCTGAGAAAGATACCTTGGTTCAAGAAGGCCAATGAAGTTCAGGGTTTCTCTCTCAAGTGGAAGGGCACATGGCAAACACAGAGTTTCTCTATCATCTGAAAGGCACATGGTGAACACAGTCAACATTCCTCTCTCATGTGGAAGGGCACATGCTGAACATGGCATCATCTACTAGCTTCTTGTCCTGGCTTCCTGTTTCATGAAGCTCCCCAGGAGGCAAGTTCCTTCTTCATCTCCAAAGATTGCTAGCTGGTGGACTGTGCTTCTCATGGCTCTGTCATTCTGATCTTCTCTCTATGAACGTCATTCTCCAAAATGTTTCCTCTTTTATAGGATTCCAGAAACTTATCAAGACCACCCAAATAGGTGGAGACATATCATCACCTAATTCATCTAAACAATCTCTCTTGATTACATCACATCTCCAGGGAGATGATCTGATTACAGTTTCAAACATACAGTGTTGAATAGGGGTTATTCTATCTTTGTGATATGGGACTTAGATTAAAATATGGCTTTTCTAGGGGACATACATCCTTTCAAACCAGGGTACCTGAACAGATGCATAGTTTGACATTTTGGGGTACAGTGATCTATAAAAAATCAATTAGGTCAAGTTGATTGATAGTGTTGTTAAATTTTTCTATATCTTTGTTGATTTCCTGACTACTTCTTGTAATACTCATAGACATTTCTTTAAGTCCTTAAATATCATCATGGATTTCTCTATTTTTCATTAGTTTTATATGGTTTTGTGTCATGTCATAGGTACATACACAATCAATATTGCTATATCATGGTAAATTGATCCTTTTATCCTTATGCAATGTTCTCTCTATCCCTGGTCATATTCTTTGTCATAAAGTCTATGTTTGAGATTAATAGAGCAACCTCAAACTTCTCTTTATTATGGTTTGAATAGTAAATATATTTCAATTTTTGTCACTTTCAAATCTATGACATTATATTTAAAGTGGATCTCTTATAAACTGTCTAAAATTAGTCTTTTTTAATGCAATTTAACAATTTTTGTCTTTTCAGTGGTGTTTTTTCACCTTTTACATTTTTAACAGTATTACTGAGATATAATTGGCATGCGACATTTTGTATATATTTTAATTATACAGTTTGATAAGTTTTGGTGTATGTCTACCACTGTGAAGCCACCACTTCCATCTAGATAATGAACACATACATCACTGCTTACAGTTTCTTCATGCATTTTGATATTTTTTTTCCCTAATCTTTTCTGGCCCTATTTGTTCTAAAATTTCTATTGATCTGATTTTGGTTATTATTGGTTGGTTTTTATTTTTTAAGATTTTATATAATGGAACCATACTGCATGCTCTGTGTTTTTAGTAGTTTCTTTGCATTACCATAAGTTATTGAAGCTCATTCATATATTGCATATGCCAATAATTCATTCCTTTCATTGCCCCATCCACCGGAGATTTATTTAACTTTATGTGCATATAACCACAGACTCAAATTACTTTATGCAAAAATTGATAGAACTGCAAGAAGAATGAGATAAGTCCACAATTATGCTTTCAATTCCCCATCTTCTGACTGATAGAATAAGTTGATAGGTTATAAGCAAGATATAGAAGACTTGATCAGCCCTATCAATCAACTTGTTCAAATTAATGTTTATAGAATATTCCATCATAAAACAACAGAATGCACACTTATTTCAAGGGCATACAGAGCATTTACCAAGATAGACTATATTCTGCAACACAAAACAAGTCTCAACAAATTTAACAGATTTAAAGTTATTCAAATATGAATATCAATGTATATTCAAAATATATTCTCTGATCAAAATGGAATTTTATAACACATCTAAATAAACATTTGGACAAAGAAGAAATCAGGACATAAATTGATAGTATTTTGAAGTGAAGTGTAATTCTTCTAAAACTCTATCCAGGGATTTATAGTATTTAAATGCAAGCATAGAAAAGAAGGAAAAACTTGCATCAATGATTCAGCCTCTACCATAAGAAATCAGAAAATGAAGGACAAATTTAAACCCAAAGTAAGCAAAAGAAAATGAATAATGAAGCTCAGAGTAGAATCAATTAAATGGAAACAGAATATAGGAAGTCAATGAATTTGATGAGATGAATTTGAGAAAATCAATGAAATTGATGAATTTTTAGCCATGAAAAAAGGAAAGAAGGTTCAGATCATATCAAGAATATGTGATGGTGCATCTCTACACAGTCTAAAGATAGTAAAAGGACAATAAAACAATTTTATAAACAACCCTATGATCATAATTTTACATCTTAGATAAAATAGACAAATTTCCTGAAAGACATGAACTGCCAAAGTTCACTCAAGTAGATAAGAAACAACCTGAATAGCCCAATCTGTTAAAGAGACTTGGTGTTTATTTAAGAGCTTTCTTACAATGGAAACTTCAATCCCAAATAGTAAATTCTACCAAATATTTTGGGGAAAATATTAGCATTTCCAAACTCTTTGTAATTAATTTAAACAATTCTGTTATTGTATATATCTGCCATATATTTTCTTATTTTCTTATTATATCCTCTATTTTTTTGTTTATCTGATCTCCCTTTCCTGAATTCTCTAGGATGTTTTGAATGGTTTATAATGTCTCAACTTAATATTTCTATTGACTTCTTGACTACATTTCTACATATTATGATTTAGTGGTTGCTCTAGAGATTAAGAATTAATCACTAACCTTGAACTGTCTGTTTCAAATGAATAGTCTATTGTTTAAAGTAGAAAGTAGAAGACTTACAACCATTAAGTCTTTTTCTCTTTCTACTTTATGTTATGGTTTTCATGTGTATTAACTCTACACATGGTGAAAACTCTCCAGATAACTTCATAATTTTTTCACAATTTATACATATTTTGGAATATATATAAAAGTATGGTACTTGAATTTTTAATTTTTCCTGATAATTACCACTTCTGTTCCTTTTCTTTCATTGTTAGAGCATCCTGATAAATTCAATAATTTATCATTATGAGTGATCTTCATTATCTCTAGGCATTAACATCAAGTCAAATAGATATATATGTAATACTTTCACCACTGCCATTCAACATTATACTGCAATATCTAGCCAGAGCAATTAAGCAATAAGAAGAAACAAAAGGCATTTAAATTGGAAGAAAAGAAGCAAAGCTCTATCTATTTACAGGTCACATGGTCCTATATGTAAAAAATCCCAAATATATCCACAAGAACAAAGTACTAGAAAAAATAATAAATAAATAATAAACAAATTCAGCAAATTTGTATGGCACAAGATCAATACATAAAGATTACCATGTTTTTATACACCAGCAATGAACAATTCAAGAAGGAAATTGAGAAAATAATTCCTTTTAAGTAGAATAAAAAAAACAATAAAATATTCAAGAATATATTAAGTCAGGGAAATAAGGTACATATACCAAAAAGTATAAAACATTGCTGAAACAAATTAAAGAAGACCTAATAAATGCAAAGACATCTTGTGTCCATGAATTGAAAGACCTAATATTGGTAAAATGACAATACCCCCTAAATTTGTCTATAAATTCAATGAAATCCCTATCAAAATTCAATATTTTTTGGTAAGGATGTTAATGTCCATCCTCAAATTCATTTGGAATTGCTGGATATCCCAAATAGCCAAAAAATAAAATCCTGGAAAAGAAAAATAAAATAGGAAGACTGTCACTCCCATACTTTAAATGTACTACAAAGCAGCAATAACCATGATAGCGTGGTATTGGCATTAGAATCAATATAAAGATGAATGAAATAGAATAGAGAATTCATAAATAAACTTACACATCTATATTGAAATGATTGTATAGATGCCAAGACTATTCAATGGGAAGAGAATAGTCTCAGCAATAAATAGTGCTGAAAAAATGGATATTCACATGTCAAATAATGAAATTAGACCTATTCAGCATACCATACATATTAATTAACTCTGAATGGATCAGTAACTAAATATAAAATCTAAAACTATAAAATTCTTAAAGCTGAACATAGAGATAAATCTTCATGACTTTTGATTTAGCAACGGATTCTTAGATATGACACCAAAAAACCTTAGCAACAATTAAAATGCTAGATAAAGTAGACCACATATAAATTTAAAAGTTTTGTGCCTCAAAGGATATTTTTAAAAAGTGAAGAAGCCTACAAAATTATAAAAAATAGTTGAAAATCTTATATTTAATAAGGAGTTAGTATCCAGTTTATATAAATAACTCTTACAACTCAACAATACAAAAGAAACCAACTTAGTTTAAAAATAAGTGGGAGACTTGACTCAACACTTCTCCAAAGAAAATAAACAAATTGTCAAGAAGCACACGAAAAGATGCTCAATGTCATTTGTTCTCAGGGAAATGAAAATCAAAGCCACAATGAGATGCCACTCCACCCTACTAGGATGTCATAATTTTTAAAAAAAAATCAATGAGGATGTGGAGAAATTGTATCCTTCTGATGTTGTGGTGGGAATGTAAAATGATGCAACTATTGTGGAAAACAACTTAGTGATTTCACAAAAAGTTAAAGAGAGATAAATATTGAGCCAGCAATTACATCCCTAGATATATAGGAAAAAGAATTGGGTATAAATACTCAAACAATACTTATACAAGAATGTTCATAGCAACACTATACACAATAGCCAGAAGGTGGAAATAATTCAATTTTACATCAACTGAGGAATGTTGTAGTGGTATGAATTTGCATGTACCCCCCAAATTCATGCTCTTAAATGCAATCCGTTTACATGGATATGGGCTTTAATGTAATCCCCAAACCATATGATTCACCTGCCTGACTCCATGTTTAGAAGTTCTTGTCCATCAACAGTACTACCTCTTCCATCTCACTGCTACTCATCCCTGTATATTCAAGAGATAGCCACAGTTCCTAGGTGAAGTTATATGGCATTGGTCTCGCACTGCCACTTGGAAACAGGGCAGATCTCCAACCCAATTTTCCTAGTCAAGGGAAAAGGGATCAGGAAGGATATCCTAAGTCCATCATGGGTGCTACTTAATTGCAGTTATCTGTGGTCCCTTCCCTCCTCCATTCCTCATATTCCATCCCTCTGAAGCCATGTCCCATGTCCTCAGAATGTGGCTTCCATGATAATACAAAACAACCTCAAAAAAATCTTTCTTTTTTTCCCCATAAGCCTGGCAAACATTTCCTATTTGTTTTTATTTGGAAAAAGAATTGCTGCGGCCAAAGTCTAGAAAAAGATAAAAATCCAGACACATGAATTAGTATTCACAGTTGCTTCTGCCCTGTGTTCTTGTGGTTAAAAAGAAGCAGAAAAGCTGAGAATTGCAGCTAACATCATCAAGCCCTTATTATCATCAAGGCTTTATCAACAAGAGCAAAAATTTGGTAATCCATCCACCACTTTTTGTTGGGATCATGGATAGATTGCTCTCTGTGTATATTTAAAAAAATAAGTCAATACTTACAAGTGCAAGTCTTAAAATTAAATGAACTTGGTCTCTGTTTGCTGTTGTCTACAGGACATGGAGGAAGCAAACTAAAGTTTAGCATTACTCTAGGGCTCACATTATTCCTACAATTTTGAAATATACGGCCCATCATATAACAAAATTAATTACCAGGTTAAAAAAAAACAATATGAATGGGAACTCTACTTACTGGTATATTAGATAGGGAATGTAACAAATATATTTATTATCTTCCAAGACATAAAAGGTAAATTTAAAAATGGTAACAGTGAACTGAAAACTTGAAAAAGTGACACATGATGCCAAAACTCAAAAATAATATTGAAAATGCAGAATGCAATGAATAGGAAAAATATATTAAACATATCCTAAGAGAGAATCATGTAGTAGAAGATAAAGTCTTGAAAATAACAAAATAATATTTGAATTATTTGAAAAATATATAGAAAATTATGGAAAATATAGAAGAAGGCATAATAATAACAGAATGATGAAGGATATAATAAGAAGTTACAGCTATGTTTGGGTGGTAATGCTAGTAGAGGACTAAAGATAGAATAGGGCAAAAGCAACATTTGAAGATATAATGTTCAACAATTGCCCATAATTGATTAGATATCAATTCATTGTTTCAAGTAGCTATTTAAGACCCAGAAGGAAAAAATCAAACTAAATGCATACCTAGGCATATAATTGTACAACTTGAAAAAAATCTTAAAAGCTGATAGAAAATAAGTATATAACAAAAATGTTTTAGATGAAGACCTGATTTCTAACATCACCAATGCAAGACAGAAGACAATGGCATGAGATCTTTACATTACTATTATAAAGTAACTGGCAAAGTAGAATTCTCTACTGAAAAAGATAAGGTGAGATAACACTTTTTCAAACAAGTTAAAACTGAGGAAATTTGCGAGCAGCAACTAATTTTAAAAGAAAATTAGTCTCTTTTTTGAGCTAAGGGTATTCCTTGGACAGAAAGAAAATGACCCTAGATGGAATGGGCATGATTCAGGATGGATTGATGAGTAATAATTGTTAATTAAACACATATCTCTAAATAAATATTGAATGAAGATAGTGTTAATAATGGTATCTTTGAGCTAGAATATAATAAAGTACTAAAACCCACCATAAAATACCTATAATGTGAATAAATGGATCTAAAGTGTTTTAAAATACATTATTGGGGAAGTGATAAAGAATGATAAACTTCAGCTTTGATAAAATGAATAAAAATCTTGTAGTTTTTATGTAAACTCTAAAAGAATGTTGAAATGCTGCCTGTCATCTAAATAAATAGAAGAAAATAAATAATAAATAAATAAATAAAAGAGAAAATTTGAATAAAATAATCAGTCCAAAGATGGTATTTGCGAGAAAAATAAAGAATATAGAAAAGACAGCACAAATAGCACACGAAAATAAGGGAGAGCTAAATATAGTAATTAAATTGAATTATATTAATTGTCTTGAATTGAATTTAACAGTAATTATTCAAATATAAGTATTCTTCTCAAATAATCAAAATTGTAAAGTGGATTTAAAATTTATACAGCAAAGTTGACGTAAAAGACAAAAAATGAAATAGATACTATGTAAACACTTTTAAAATAAAAAATCTTATTTGACTTTGTCAATATCAATTAAAAGAGATACTAAGGAAAAGTACTAAAATTGAGTGTCCTTGCAAAGTGATAAAAAGGTTAAATTCCTAGGAAAATATAGAATTTTAAATGTGTACTCACCAAATAACATGGCTTTTGAAAAGTGACAGAAGTACAATATGTCACAGAATTGGGAAATTTTCAAACAAGTTGATAGAATACACAGAGAAAATAATAGTGAAGATACTGAATATTTGATTACTGTGAATAATAAAATGTTATTTAATGCAATATATAAAACACTGCAAACAGCAGCAAAATACATCTTTTCCCATGTGCTAAAGAAAATGTAGGGGAAAGATGGAGAAGAAGGAGAAACCACAGTCATCCTGTCATAGGTGGGGCTGAGCAGGGAAGAAAGATGGAGGTAAAGAGAAAGGGACACATTAATTTTGTTCTGATAATAGGCACAGGATGTCCAGCTGTGATGGATGTGGGATGAAGGCAAAGTGAGAAGTCTAGAATGGCAGCAAAGCTTTCAACTGAATCTCTGTCAGCTGAAGTCCCTGTACATGAAAAGTGAGAGCCAGAGGAGGAGCAGTTTCCAAGGACAAGCTGAGAGTAGCTTATTGGTATGTTAGATATCCACACGGAGACATCATGGAGTAACTTTCTGCATATGAGGACTGTATGGAAAGGATTGGAATAGATAAATAAATGCAAAAAACATGCCATAGAAATGGTATTTAAAGCCAAGAAGCTCCAGCAAGAGAACATGGTATTGAAGAAGGAAAAAAGTCCAAAGATTGAGCTCTGAGGAACTACTTATCCTGAGAGGCGTTTTGGAAAAAAAGGACCCAGCAACAAGGAAGAGAGGAAAGGAAACTGAAGTCATATAAATACCAGACAAGCAGGAGAGTATAGTGAATCAGAAACTAATTGATTGGAAGTATTACAAGGTGTTGAGTTTCTCTGTGTCAAAAGCAGCTGATAGAGTAAATTAGAAGTGGAAAATCTGGGGTAAAGGAAATGTTCTGAAACTGGATCTGGTGAGGGTGGCACAAATTGGTACAATTGCAAAAAAATTGTATATTTAATTTTGTGAATGTACATCATGTAAATTATACCTCAATATTTGTTTGAAAACAGAATTTCATATACATACATATAGGAATTTCACATATGACACCTGTCATAAGCTTTTCTACTACAATGTACTCACTCAAGATAAATGAAAATATGTGTTCATAAAAAGGAATTGTACATGGATTTTCATAATATCTCTATTCATATGCCCCAAATTTAGGCAACCAAAAAGTCCACCAAAAGAAAACTAGCCTGTTTTCCTAATTTAGTCATTCTATGTAAAAGAACTCAGGCATAAAAGCAGAGAGAATTGCAGATCCACACAATATCATTGACAAATTTCAAAACATTAATTTGAGCTAATGATGTAGGCACCTATTCTGATTTATTTCATTTTTATGAATTACATGAAGTGACAAAAATGATACATGGTGATAAAAATCAGAAGAAAAGATTAATACCTATTGTATTAGTTAGGGTTCTCTAGAGAAGCAGAATTATCAGGAAACAGTCACTAATACAAAATTTATAAAAGTGTTTAATGTAACCTTGGGAATGCAAAGTCCAAAATCCACAGGGCAGGCTGTGAAGTCAATGATTCAAATGGAGGGTCTGCATGAACTCCAAAGGAGAGGCTCACTGGCTGCAGCAGGAAGAGAGGGTGACTCTTTTGAATCCTCCTTATAAGGCTTCCAGTGATTAGATTAAGCACCACTCATTGCAGGAGACATGCCCCTTGGATGATTACAAATGAAATCAGCTGTGGATGCAGCGGACATGATCATGATTTAACTCTATGAAATGTCCTCATCACAACAGACAGGCCAGCACTTGCCTAACCAGACAAAACGGGTGCCAACACTTGGCCAAATTGAGACATGACCCTGACCATGACAGTCCACCCCTTGTCAACTTGGCAGCTATACATATCACTTCAAACAATACCTAATTTACAAATAAAAAGAATAAAACACACTTTTTTTTTCCTTTCACATACCAATACTCAACTGTCCTGCATATAACTGGAAACACATTAAATCTCTCCAGAATAGCGTGCAAGTCCTTGGGAAATAATCATTCCTAAACTTGATATCTTACAATTTAAATAGTATACCATGAACTAAACAGCATTACAGTCCATGTTTCTGTAACAAATCACGTGGTCGTAGTTCATATTTATCACTACTTTCTTCCGCTACCCATTCCATATTCCCTTTACACTCAGCAAGCAGTTCAGCTGGCCGTGGTTCTTTGCCTGGTGAGGTGACCCAAACCTGCATTCCTGAAGTTTCAGAGCCACTGGTTGTCCTTCCTGGATTTGGTTGTTGCAGTTTTCCATTGATTTTAAACACAGGGCATGGTACTACTAAAACATGCCCTAGGGGATCTCCAATATTCCAAGAAAACTCTTCTTTACCTCCATTGTGTAGTTTCAGTCCTATTTCCCCCTGACAGTCAGAGGCAAGCACCCCAGCCAATAATGTAATTCCCTTCTTGGCTTGTTGATCCAGGGGCATGAGTAGCCCAAAGTGACCAGGTGGCAGTCTTAGATTCCAGTTGAGTGGAATCATTGTTGTTTCTCCTGGTGGAAGCACTCCCCCTTTTGGAGCTAAAACCTATAAACCAGCGGAGCTCAGGTTTGCAGGGACAGGAAGCAAAAATTTTCCTAGTGGATCACTAGGGGCAATAGTGAGTGGTAGCACTTCCATTTCCAGCCCTTGGATCCTGGACCCATGGATCCTGGCTATGGGAGAAACAGCACCATACAGCAGATGCTAATTCAGAGCATATACAGCTTCCTGGAGAACATTACCCTAGCCCTTCAAGGTATTGCCACCTAGTTGGCACTGTAATTGAGTTTTCAAAAGGCCATTCCACTGTTCTATCAATCCAGCTGCTTCTGGATGATGGGGAACATGGTAAGACCAGAGAATTCTATGAGGATGTGCCCATTCCCACAGTTCCTTTGCTGTGAAGTGTGTTCTTTGATCAGAAACAATACTGTGTGGAATATCGTGATGATGGATAAGGCATTCTGTAAGCAACTGATGGTAGTTTTGGCAGAAGCATTGTATGTAGGGAAAGCAAACCCATATCCAGAGTATGCATCTAATACAGTTAGAATAAATCCCTGTCCCTTCCATGAAGGGAGTGGTCCAATGTAATCAACCTGTCATCAAGTAGCCTGCTGGCCACCTTAGGGAATGGTGCCAAATCGGGGTCTCAGTGTGTGTCTCTGCTGCTGACAGATTGGGCACTCAGCAGTGGCTATAGCCAAGTCAGCCTTGGTGAATGGAAGTCCATGTTGCTGAGCCCATGCATAACCTCCATCCCTACCACCATGACCACTTTATTCATGAGCCAATTGGGCAATGACAGGAGTTGCTGGGAAAAGAGGCTTCCTGGTATCCACAGAATGGGTCAACTTATCCACTTGATTATTAAAACCTTCCTCTGCTGAAGTCACCCTCTCATCCACATTCACATGGGACACAAATATATTCAGGATTTTAGTCCACTCAGAAAGGTCTATCCACATACTTCTTCCAAAGACCTCTTTGTCGCCAATTTTTCAATTATGGTCCTTCAAAGTCACTGACCATCCAGCCAAACCATTAGCAGCAGCCCATGAATCAGTATACAAATGCACCTCTGGCCAGTTTTCCTTCCAAGCAAAATGAACAACCAAATGCACTGCTCAAAGTTCTGCGCACTTAGAAGATTTCCCTTCACCACTGTCCTTCAAGGACACCCCAGAAAGGGGTTGTACTGCTGCAGTTGTCCACTTTAGGGTGATACCTGTATATCATTCTGAACCATCTGTAAACCAGGCCCAAGGGAAGGTAATATAGTGGGAATGGAGACCATGCACATTTGATCCACTGCTTCATGAAACTTACTTGTGCCTTCAGGACCTGCTCTGGCCCTATCTCATATATACTATTTCCATTTTACAATAGACTGCTGCTGTGCATGCCCAACTTTATGGCTTGGTGGGTCAGACAACACCCAGCTCATGATAGGCAACTCAGGTCTCATGGTAACTTGATGGTTCATGGTTAAGTGTTCAGTCTCTACTAAGGCCCAGTAATGGGCCAAAAGTTGTTTCGCAAAAGGAAGGTGGTTATCTGCAGCAGATGGTAGGGTTATGTTCCAAAATCCTAAGGGTCTGCATTGTGATTCTCCTATAGGGGCCTGCCAAAGGCTCCAAACAGCATCTCTATTTGACTGACACTTCCAGCACTATTGGATCTGCTGGATCATACAGACTAAGTGGCAAAGCAGCTTGTACAGCAGCATGGACCTGTCACAGAGCCTCCTCTTCTTCAGGTCCTGACTCAAAATTACCAGCTTTTCTGGTCATTCGATAAATGGGCTTGAGTAGCACACCCAAACAAGGAATATGTTGTCACCAAAATCCAAAGAGACCAATTAGGCATTGTGCCTCTTTTCTGGTCGTAGGAGGGGCCAGATGCAGCAAATTATCCTTCACCTTAGAAGGGATATCTTGACATGCCCCACACGGCTGGACACCTAGAAATTTCACTGAGGTGGAAAGCCCCTGTATTTTTCTTGGATTTATCTCCCATCCTCTGACACATAAATGCCTTACCAGGAAGTCTAGAGTAGTGGCTACTTCTTGCTCACTAGGTCCAATTGAGATGATATCATCAATATAACGGACTAGTGTGATGTCCTGTGGGAGGGAGAAAAGATCAAGGTCCCTGCGGACAAGATTATGACATAACGCTGGAGAGTTGATATACCCCTGGGATAGGATAGTGAAAGTATATTGCTGACCTTGCCAGCTGAAAGCAAACAGTTTCTGGTGATCCTTACTAACAGCTATTGAGAAAAAGGTATTTGCCAGATCAATAGCTGCATAACAGGTACCAGGGGATGTATTGATTTGCTCAAGCAATGATATCACATCTGGAACAGCTGCTGCAATTGGAGTTAACACCGGGTTGAGCTTACCACAATCCATCATCCTCCTCCAAGACCCATCTGTTTTCTGCACAGAACAAGTCCGAGAGTTGAATGGGGATGTGGTAGGAATCACCACCCCTGCATCCTTCCAGTCCTTAAGAGTGGCAGTAATCCCTGCAATCCCTCCAGGAATCTGGTACTGCTTCTGATTTACTATTTTGCCAGGTAAGTGCAGTTCTAGTGGTTTCTACTTGGTCTTTCCCACCATAGTAGCCCTCACTTCATGAGTTAGAGAGCCCATATGGGGATTCTGCCAGTTGCTCAGTATGTCTTTACCAATTATACATTCTGAAACTGGGGAAATAACCAGAGAATGGGTTCGGTGGCCCACTGAATGCACTGTGAGATGGATCTGAGCTAAAACTGCATTTATCACCTGGCCCCCATAAGCCCCCACTGACTGGTGGATGAGAGTGATGTTTTGGATCCCATGGAATTAATGTCACTTCTGAACCAGTGTCTAATAATCCCTGAAATATCAGATCATTTCCTTTTCCCCAATGCACAGTTACCCTGGTCAAAGGCTGTCGGTCTCCTTGGAGAAAGCTTGGAGAAAGATTAACAGTATAAATTTGTGGCTGTGTAACAGGGTTCTCCCCCAAAGGGACCTGGCCTCCCCTTCATTCAAAGCGATCTGGGTCTGTAAACTATCTCAAGTCTGGAAATTGATTAAGGTGCTGTGACTCTGTTTTTGTAATTCAGGTTAGACTTCTGTTCACTTGACCTAAAACTTTTGTTTATACACTTCGAACAAGAATTTAGTAGGCTGTCTTTCTATTGTATTTCTCAGTACCCCATGAATCACTAGCCAATGCCACAAATCTCTGCACATCATATAACTTTGTCTCCTGCTTTCATTTTGCTGTCTATTATAATAGCCACATCTACTCTGTCTTTGGCAATTAAGTACTAATCCCTAGTTTCTTCCAACATGGGATCCAGTCATACTCATTGTGTTTAAGGATTCCAGCTCAGTGACAGCAGTTCCTACAGTAATATCTGACCTACAGAGAAGTGCAACTACAGAGCTCTTCAGGGATAATGGTGCTAGGCTCACAAATTTATTTCTCACTGTTCTGGCAAAAGGTGTATCCTCAGGACATTCCTGGGGTGTAAGAGCAGGCTTTGCATTATAAGTCCATTCTAATATTCCAATCTCTCTAAGCCTCTGGATCCCCTCATCTACATTATACCAGGGCAGTTCTGGCATTTCAACCTCAGGTAAGCTTGGTCACCTTTTGATCCATGTTTCAACCAACCATGCAAACAAACTGTGAGTACCTTTTCTAACCCCTTGAGCTATAACATTGAATCCAGAATCTCTGTTTAGTGGGCCAATATCAATAAATCCAGCCTGATCCACCCTTATATTTCTCCCACCATTATCCCACACCCTTAAAATCCATTGCCACACATATTCCCCTGATTTCTGTCTATATAAATTGGAAAACTCACACAGTTCTTTTGGAGTATAACATATCTCCTCATGTGTGATACTTTGTACCTCACCTTTAGGGGCCTATTGAAACTCATGTCTAGTTATAGTTCTGGAAGAAATGAGCGGTGGTGGGGGTGGGTCATTAAAGAATTAGAAATATCTTCCAAGCCATTTGCTTCAGGGCATTCACTTGCAGTTTCATCTGGTGCAACAGAATTAATTACTCTCAGGAAAATCCCTTCAGTAGGGTTTGGGGGCCCAATCCCCAAGGCAGGGTGGAGATGAGGTGGCTATATCCTCAGGGCTGACTATTACAGGGTTATCTAGAGAAGACTCAGCATGACCTAGGGTTTCAACCTCACTCCCAACATCATTATCAATCCATATGTCACATCCCATTTTTTAGGGTTCCACTCCTTTCCAATCAATGCCCTCACTTGAACAGCAGACACCATGCAACATTGAGATTTCAGTTTACATTGTAAAGTTGCTACTCTAACAGTAAGATTCTGAGTCTGATTTTTGGAAATCTCAAACCTACAGCTACAGGAAATAAGATTTTCGGGATACTCATAGAAACTTCTACATCTGTTAGACGGTGGTTTAGCTTCTTGTTTGAAGACTTAAGTCCATCCTTTTCACTTATTAATGAATACAGTGTATCTAACAACAACAAGCCAACATCTCTATACCTCTTATTTCCACAAAACTCTGTAAAGGTGTCAAAAACATTATCCCCTAGAGCCTGGCTTCATACAAGCATAGCATTAGGTGAATTGAATGGTGATATTTTGACTATCTCTTTTGCCAACTCACTCCATAGATTGGGAGTGTCATTCTGATTATGCAAATCAGAGTCCTTAGTGTCTTTGAGTCCAGTTACAGTAGAAAACCATTCATAAAAATGCATTTTTAGGATTCTGTTTCTTAAGAACCACTCCTGCTACCAAGTTGTATTAGTTAGGATTCTATAGAGATAAAGAATCAACAGGAAACACTCGCAAATATAAAATTTTTTAAAGTGTCTCATGTAACTGTGGGAATGCAGAGTCCAAAATCTACAGGTCAGGCTGTGAAGCTGATGATTCTGATGGAGGATCTGCATGAACTCCACTGGAGAGGCTTACTGGCTGAAGCAGGAAAGCAGTCTGTCTCTTCTGAATCCTCCTTAAAAGGCTTCCAGTGATTAGGTTAAGCATCAATTATTGCAGAAGATGCACCCCCTGGCTGATTACAAATGTAATCAGTTGTAGATACAGCTGATGTGATCATGATTTAATTCTATGAAATGTCCTCATTGCAACAGACAGGCCAGGACTTGCCCAACCGGAGAAACTGGTACCACCACTTGGCCAATCTGACCCATGAACCTGACCATGACACCTATGGAGGGGAGATGGGGTATGGGTACTGTTTAAAGACATAGGAGTCATTTTTGTTTAGTGGGAATGAAGGACATAGTTTGATAGGGTGATTGAATTTTGTGGAGTACAGAGGAATGAAAGTTTTAAAAATTTTCAGCCATTCATTTAAGATTGGCACCATGCACTGTATTTGAATTTTGCATCACATTAAGAAAAAAACAGAAAGAAGAATTATCACTAGAAAACAGTGTAGAAAAGGACATTTTATTTTCCAAGTCTCCCTTCCTCATCCTTCCTCTGGACACTCTTATTGATGATCAGTCCAAGCTGACAGTTGCTAGTGTACTTTAGGTGGAATCCTCGGGAACCATTTGAGAGACTTTATGTACTTAGCACCTCCATTATCACCTCTTTTCAGTTTGGAACATTTTGTTCTCTCTTCCTTTAGTTTTTTGTGACAGAGAAGTTAATCTAATCAACATCACAAGGTTGGGTATTTTTAGTGTCTTTCTTTATCCTAGCATCTAAAGACAGCACAGCCTCTGCAAAGCCCTGTGAGCAAGCTGATCTTATTAAGAAGCTGACATTTCCCTTCAATCAATATAGCCAGTGTATGGGCAAGTTGCTTTTTCTCATCTTATATAAATCTGACTTCTAAGAGACTGTGAAAGTTTGAATAGCAATAAGGGACCCACCAGTAAGCTGATAACAAGTGGAGGCTGTGGAATGTGAGGCTGGATTAATGTCATTTGGCAGCAGAATCAATACCACCTCTTGCAATTTCCAAAGGAACAGCTCAAAATGAGGCACTATAGAGTTTCACAGCCCCTCTATGCATTGTAATCACTCTCAGGGCTCTGCCCAATAACCATAGATCTGTCAGCCACAATAAACCACGAAGATCTCCCCAGGATTCTAGCATGTAACTCCCATCAATCCTCTTTTAGCCCTTCCCTCAGGAATGGTCTGGAAGCTAAAACTGTGCTGTCCTCTTCCCTCCATTCAGGCCTCCCAGGCCTCCTGACAGTGTTCACCCACTGTGCTGAGGGAGCTCTGAAGGTTATTGAAGCCAGTGGATCCAATGGGAACCCTTCCACTGACAAGAGTTTCTCCAACTTCTCATCCTAGATGAAGCCATCATCAGTTTCTCCTTTTAGGTGAAAACATTATCAACTTCTAGAAAAACACTTGATAGTGTAGAACTTTTTTTTCAAAGAAATTCTGAGTTATCTCTAGTAGCAGAAGAACTGCTACTATTTAAACCTTTATTCAAATTGAAATTTGATCAAATTACATTTTCCAAAGTCTATTACTGATATATTATTCATAAGTAAACTAATTATGTTCTATTATTCTATCTACAATTATACATATTCTATTTTATATTATCTACATATTTTATCTACATGTATTATATTGTGATTTTAAAAATATGCTGTTTAGCCATAAGGGGAATCTAAACATCACCCGTAATTTTTTGACAGATTTGAAGTTCTAGTAGTCACAACTCCTAAGTAAATTCAACTTTATTTTTTGAGCTAAGGTATGTATTAGTTATAACATTAAAATGTAAACATATTTTTTGGAGTATAGCTAAACTGTATGCTCAGAAAGAAATTCATTTCACTTAATAGTTATATTCTAAAATAAAAACAGTTAATAAGTGCATGATTTTCTTTCTCTGCTGTGTGCTGCACTGAAAATTTTCTGACCATGAAAAACTTCCCCTTGGACAATTTGGAAATCTCAACATCCCACCTTTCATGCCTTTCCCTCACCATCTGATATTCCTCACAGGAAAGTCAAGGGAGCAGTAGGGATTTTTACAAGCATACCCAGAATTATTAGCTTCAGTCATAAATGACACTCCCTTTATAAGCAATGAGCACCAACTGGATGCAGAAAGCACACAGGAAATGACACTTTGAGCAGGTGGTAGGGGTGGTAGCAGGACCCAAATAAGACAAAAGTCAACAAAAATCATTATAAGAAGGTAAATGATTTCTCATTAAAACAGAGTTAGGACTTGGGAATAGAACAGTGAAAATGAGAAAGAATGTTCCTGTAATCATGGAGAAGATAGTATTTTGGTGGGGAGTGGGAGGAAGATATTGAACAGGGAAATTAGACAGAGGACAGATGTCATAGCTTGATAAAGTAATGGAGAAGAATGTTCAGGAAAAGAGGGAGTGATGGATAATGGGAAATGGGGACATGGGGGGAGAGGTCAGGGAATCACCTCTGAAGAGGCAACATCTGAGCAGTCAACAAAATCAGTGGACAAACACTGTAAGATGAAGGAACAGAAGAAGTGAAAGTTGTGAAGTGGGTGTGACAATGGTGTGTTTCATGATGAGCCAGAGCCCAGAGAACACTAAAATGCAGTGAACGAATGGTGACCAGAAGGGTGGAGACTAAATGCTGTCACCAGGGCAAAAAGTTTAATTTTAATTTAAAAGAACAGTGCTTGCAATGTGGGGGAAAGGATATAGCAGGAAAGAAAAGACCATAACAGGGACTGTTAAGATGACGATATTGATTGCTGCACTGAGATGGGATGCTGGAGGTCAGTGGAGCCAGAGAGAAAGAGTCAGCTTCAGGACCTGTTCTGCACAGACCAAGAGACTGCTGATGCCTGTATGTGATCCCTTCTTCCCTCTCTTTGGTGAGGGTTTTATTCTCCACCTTTCATGTCAGAGTCTGTCATCAAGTATCTGGGGGTCCTGTTCACACTTTCATATCCCTGTGTTTGGGAGGGAACAACTGAGTGAGGGTCCCTGTGCCTAGGTGGGGCCTGTGTATCTCAATGTTCCTCTGGGGGTTCACTGGGTGAGGACCCACCTGGATCAGAGGGCTTTTGCTTTGGGCAGCTCTAGGTCTCTATGATAGTATCCTCAGACTCCTTTCTGAATATAGTGAGCCTGGCCACCAACATTTTGGGAGCTGAGGACAGGTTGAGGGCGGGGTTCAATATAAAGACTCTCAGTGGGACTCCATTTTTGTGGACTTCTTACCCCCACCACACTTATGTCTGCATCTATAAGTTCATAGCCTCTTTTTTGTCATTCCCATCACATAAAAAGCTGGGGTGGAGAAGGGGATAGTTATTCATCTGCCCATGCAGTTTGAAAGGAGATCCATATGTCTAACATTTCCTTTCACATATATTTCAGCCATTATTATTTTATTTATTTTCAGCCTCACTTTTCAACCCCACCTTTGAGGGTGCCAGTGTACTCAATGCCAGAGCCTTTTCTGAGCACCAGTCCAATCCTTTAAGTGTTCATATTTCTGGTTCCTAAGGTTCATTTGTTTGTAATGTTAGGATTTAATTTTCTCTGTATTCACTTCCTATTTGTAATAGCCAAATAAAGGTTTGTCAAAGCCAGAATGAATAAATAATGGCATATAAATTCATGAAAATACTATCTAGTGATATAAACAACCAAGGGCAACATTATGGATAAATCTCACACTATAATATTAAATTAATGAGAGTTTAAAAAGAGAGAGAGTTTATACTATACACTTCTGTTTACATAAACCTTAAACAACAGGCACAACTAATTCACAGTGTGAGTAATCAGGACAGTGATTAACCATGGGAGGGATAAAGTCTTGAAGGAGGCAGTTGGAATTAGGGTAACGCTTAGTTTCTTTACTTAAGTGTTGGTAAAATGGGGTTGAATAGGTTAGGTGAAGTGATTTTTCATCTTGTTAGAAATCAACTGAATATACATGTTTACTTTTCTGCATGTGTGTTGTATTTCAATAAAATTAAAATTCAGCCTGTAGTGTTTATATTTGAAAGGCTCTGGCAGTCTTTCAAATAGAAATCCTCTGGATTTCTTTCATCAACTAAGCTTTCCATCAAATGCTTTGTGATCCTGGCTTTTTTCAGGGAGGCAAGTTGAAGAGAGATCAGGTTGAAGGAGGTCTTCCATTAGTGACTCCACAGATCCCCAGCACTTACCAATAGATTGCACAACACTGACTCAGTAGACCTCCCACCAGTGACTCAGCAGACCATATTTCACTGACATTAATGACACCAGATCATTGAGCAACAGACATCATATTACATATACTTCATATCCTACATCTGATGCAAAACAGACTGCATCACTCAGTGAAAAGACCCCTTTGCTGAACAGCCCTGACCTAATAGGTTTCACATCTCTGACACTTCTGTCCCCACCTCTGAGCCCACAGAAATCAATCACAAACACTTGAGCTTCTCCATCACTTACTTACTGACCACCCATCTCTCATCCAACAGCTCACTGATCACAGGAAATAAAAAGGTCCAGCCCTTACATTCCTATCCACAATAATGGAGCATTACTTTATCCAAAATATATTTATTTAACATAATTGAATTTCAGGCAGAAATAAGGAAGAAAATATATTTAATTTCAGTGTTTCTGTGACTCTCCTAGAGTCACCTCATGAGATAATGGCTGCATGTAATCTCATCTGCAAGAGTAGAGCCTTGTCATTTGCACAAAGTTGTCATGGCTCCTAAAGAATAAACAGGTGCCTTGAATGGGGGTGGCTTGAGCAGAGTTCCTGCGCTAATCAACAACAGTGTGCAATTTAGGCTAGAAAATAGCAGAATCCTTGTGGGCTTAGGAGAATAAAAAAAAGAACATTTAAATTTGGCTTACAGAAATGAACTTACTTTCCTTCACAAAGGGTCAACTAGTGGTTTTCTGGATCCCTTGTTTTATGCATTACTGTTATTTACTTACAGTTTTTGTTTAGTGTTCTAGTTTGATTGTTTCCAGTATGCAATATACCAGAACCAGAGTGGTTTTTAAGAGGGGAAATTTATTAAGTTACAAGTTTACAGTTCTAAGTCCATGAAAACATCTCAATTAAGGCAAGCATATAGAAATGTTCAAATTATGACATCAACAAGAGGTTATTTTCACTCAAGAGAGGCTGATGAAGTTCAGAGTTTCTCTCCAACTGGAAAGGCACATGGCAAACATGGCAACATCTACTAGCTTTCTCTCCAGGCTTCTTGTTTCATGAAGTTCCCCTGGGGGTGTTTTTCTCCTTCGTCTCCAAAGGCCTCTGGCTGCCTAGGCTCTTGTGGTTCTTGTGTCTCTGTTCTCTCATGGCTCTCTCATCATTCAGAAGCTTTCTTCAAAATGTTACCTGTCTTAAAGGATTCTAGTAAACTAATCAAGACCCACCTGGAATGGGTGGAGTCACATCTCCCTCTAAACAAAAGTTAATAGCCATTGGGCAGGCCTGGTGGCTCAGCAGGCGGAGTTCTTGCCTACCATGCCGGAGACCTGGGATTGAGTCCTAGTGCTTGCCCATGAAAAAAATATATTAATACCCACAATTGTTCATGCCACATCTCTATGGAGATAATCTAATCAAAATATTCCACCTACATTATTGATAGGGATTAAATGAAATGGTTGCTCTGACAATATTGGATCAGGTCTAAAACATGGCTTTTCTACGTCACATAATTCTTTCAGACTGGCACATTTAGTAACAGACAAATCACATTTGTCAGGGTAGGGACAACACACTAGCCTAGCAGCCATTGGTTCAACTTGCTGTCTATCTCAGACTTCCCAAGATTGCCAATATCCTGCACCTGCATTGCAGGGAGAGAGGAACCTGCCTAGTAACCAGTGGCTTGCTGTTGCTATTGGTTACAGAGCTTGATACCTGCTCTGGAGATTGGACTGTACTTTTCCAGCTCAGTCCCTACCACAGTCCATCAGGGTAGTTCCTTCATCCACTGCTTGGATTCAGGTTCTAGTGGGGTGTCTGCACTGGCCGTGGGTTGGGGATAGTGCGGAAAGTCAAGGGGGTCCTAGGGAGAGACTGGGCACCTACATAGTGTCAGATGATCCTGCAGAGCTGCTGGGAGATTCCTGTTCTCAGTGTGAGGTTTGGAAAAATGGGCATAGGCAGTGAGGTCTCCTGTCATGGGTGACCCCCATTAAGTGAAATTAAGTGGTTGGGTAGAGGAATGTGTCTGTAGGGGTGCTCATGGTGGGCCAGTTAGGGCTGGGTTTGGATCATATTTTAAATCTCAGGGAAGGTGAATGGTGGGAGACCAGGTAACTAGTGTAGCTGGGAGCCTTGATGACTTTCTAATTTCCACTCACTCCAAGCTTATAGGTGCCAGAAGTTAACTCTTGTGTGGCCCTTACATCTTTATTTATCTGCTAGGAAACTGAACAGCATGAAACTCCCATTGCCAGTATCATCCCTTCCTGTTTGTTGGGATCCAGGCTTCCACGTAGTAACAGGTCATTGTTGTTCCCACTGGCTTGAGCTAAATCTGTTTAATATTAATGATAAATCCCTGAAATTTTTCTTCTGACTTTTCTAAGTAAGTTGCCAAACTGATGCATCTCTGCCTCTAAATATGTTGGTGTTTGTCCCCCAAATCAAGAACACACTACTACATTAAAAAAGTATTTACCCATCTGTTTTTTTTAAATTAACACTGACACATCTCTAACATTCATTCAAATTTCTCCTCCATTCAGGTTTCACCAGTTGCCCCAGTTATGTACTTTACAACAGAAGAACTCAGTTCACAATGGGGCATTGCATTTTGTTGTCATGTATCTTTAGAATCATTCATTCAGGAATGGTTTATCAGCCTTTTCTTGATTTTCAAGAACTGATTATTTGTGAAGTATATGCTCAGTGTGGATTTCTCTGATATTTATGTATGACTAGATAGAGGAAGGTATTTTTGGCAATGCCACTGAAGGGATACTCTGGTCTCCTCTGTATAGCTTATTGGGACTGAGGGGACATGCTTTTCAATTGTCTTGTTACTGGTGATGGTAACTTAGTTCTTTGGCTAAAGTGTAGTTCTCCCACATTTTTACATAGATTTATCTTTTCCTGTTTGAAATGAATAAGTCATTTGTGGGGACATATTTGAGACTATGTGAACATCCTTTTACTTCTCAAATTTCACTGTCTAGTTTTAGCATGCATTGAATGAGACAATTATTATCATAATGTTTGCAAAATATGACTTTCTAATTCAATCATGCCTCTACATATTTGCCATTCTATTGTTAGAAAGAACTTTCCCTTCTCTTTCACTTATTATTTATGTGTATCAGTGTGAATGCATAGATTCCTATTTCATTATTATTGGTACTTTGATGCTAATTTTACACCTGACTTGGCCACTGGGAGTTCTTTGAAGCTCTTCTCACATCTTCTTGTTGTCTCACCATCTTTCAGCACTTCCTTAATTTGTAGTACAAAGAGTTCCAGGCTCATATTTTACTTTCACTCTTGTTTCAACCATTTCTTCAGGAAGCTCTGTTTCACTCTGAGGAATAAGAATTCCCTCTGGCACTTATTGATCAGAACTCAATCACCCCTACACCCCTGGTGGTGATTAAATGAGGCTAGGGTGGGAGGCAGGCAGTGAGATTCCTTGGAAACATGTACACCAATAGTGATGTACACAGGATCATAGCTCAGCTCATAGGTACTGGTACAGTTAGTGGCTTTGAGACCCACTGTGAGAGTTTGGATAAAACTATCTGTTCTAGTTTGTTAGCTGCCATAATGCAACAAGTGGCGATGGATTGGCTTTTAATAAAAGGGGATTTTTTCATTAGTCCTTCAGAGGAAAGGCAGCTAACTCTCACGTGAGGTTCTTTCTTCTGTAAGAAGGTTCAGGGTGATCTCTGCTGGCCTTCTCTCCTGGCTTCTCGGTTCCAACAACTTTCCCCAGGGTGATTTCTTTCTGCATCTCCAAAGGCCTGGGCTGATCTGCATGTGCTGAGATGTGGTATGCTGAGCTACTTGGGCTGTGATACATTGAGCTCGCTCATTTAAGCACCAGCCAATTATATCAAACATCATTTATTGCAGCAGGCATGCCTCCTAGCTGACTGCAGATGTAATGAGCAGCAGATGAGCCAACAGCTGATATAATGAGCAACAGATGAGGTTCATGTTCCATTGGCTCATGTCCACAGCAACAGAACTAGGCACCTTCACCTGGCCAAGTTGACAACTGAATCTAACTACCACACTATCTTACCATGTGTCTGAGGAAACAGTTTACTATCCACAATAATTAATTCAATTCCACTATTGCTTATCATCAATTGATGCTTATTTTATGGTAAATTGCTGCTCTGGCTTGAGAAATTTGTGGATGCATGCAAGTACATTTTTCATCTTGATGAACCTCCTATAGAGAGATGAGATTGTGTCCTCACCACTTGAAACTGTGTAGGCTCTGTCACTGTTGTGACCAATAGAAGAGGAAGCATGATTCACAATACTCCAGAATATAAGAATTGGCATCTTTCACTTTGTGTCTCTTAGATCATTATTTTGGTGTTCCTGGACCATGTGTAAGGAGTCTGAGCACTCTGGGATCACCATGCTGTGGCTATTGGCAGGTGGGTGGTTGAGAGGATCAGCTCAGATCACCCTTCCAGTCATCCCTCCCAAGGCAGCAGATATGACTGAAGCCATCAGGGCTCATAAAACCTGACCATTTACCTTTGGCCAGAATGTATCAAATACACAATATTGTAATTTTTCTTTCTTTTTTTTCATGGGCAGGCACCAGGAATCGAACCCAGGTCCTCTGTCATGGCAGGTGAGCATTCTTGCCTGCTGAGCCACCGTGGCCCACCCTGTCATTTTTCTTTTGAATGGTAGCAAACTATCTATGCTTAGGTATTTCCAGTGCACATATCAGAATCTGGACCATTCAGGAAAATTCAGTCACACCTTGAAGATTCACTGATAGCAAGTAGTGAGAAGACTTAGGGATAGGGAAGAAGAGGAAGAAAGCTTTATAGGCCTGAGACCCCCCCAGATCTGGTCTTTCCCTTTAAAAGGAAGCCAGTTGCATGAGAAAGAAGAGAAGAGGCTCATGAGTTTGAAATTAGAGGAATGTGAAGCCCTGATAAAAAAAGATCTTCCCCAGACACTGAGCAGCTCTTCATTGCCTCTCCTTTCTTGAACCTACTTCTGTAGCAAGTCTCTGTCCCTGATGTCCTGGTGACATCAGTGGTAAAATATTTACATAACATATAATACCAATAGAAGCAGTCATGATATGCAAAATGGTTCTGAGGAGAGTAAATAGAATGATTTGATCTGTACATCTTACTGTCTCTAGGCACTTGTTCCAAGAATGATGTAATATTGGTAACAGACAGCTGGGCATTTCTTTTTGTTAAAAAAGATGAAACATTTCTGTTTTGTGGTTTAAATCCTCCCTCATTGTCACAGATCTTTCAGTGAAGACTGGAGCATTTTCACCAAGAGATTCCCAAAATGGAAATTTTGATTTATCTATGAAAACAAATAGTTCCCTAATTTGATACTTTTATAGTAAAATCATATGTTATCTTGGTCTTCTTTTTCTCATTATATTTTTTATTATTATGCCATATTTTCTTCCTCAGAATGTAATAAGATGTAAAAATTAGTATTTGACTTAGATAAAACAATAACCATAATGTATTTATAATTTTACATCAATTTTTCATTATTTCAAATATTTCCTTTCATAGAGGCTAATGCAAAGAACGCAGTAATTACCAAATGGAAATTTAAATTTTTATGCACATTTTAACCAAGGAATGCATTTGCATAGTTGTTTTGTCTTATTATGGATTATTTTCAAAATCTTTTTCATTGAAAGAATAGTTGTTTCTTTTATTGTAAGTAAAGGACATTCTTCATGTGGAAGAAGTAGAAATGAGCAATTTCAGTCAGGGTGGAAGGGGAGTCACATAGGCGAGAAATTTGCATGTCTACTTACTTCCCCAAGGCTGGAGTTCATTTTTTCTAATACATCCCTTTAACACAAAGCTATGCTGTTGATGTTAGTTTGTATTTTTCTAAGCTGTCTCTAAGTTGTTTTTTTTTTGGGTGCATGGTCTGGGAATCGAACCCAGGTCTTCCACATGAAAGGTGGGCATTCTAACCATTAAACTACCCGTGCACCCTGTCTCTAAGTTTTATGGGCTGATCAGAACTTTTTGAGTGAGTCTTTAAACTACTAACACTAATAATGAATTAAATAATAAACAATAAAAATACTAATATTTTAATACCAATGCTTTCATAACTCCATTTTGGCTCCATTCATGTTAGTAAATCTAAAAATGATGGTTGTGCCTAAGTTAAATTTCTCTTATTTTACATATTCTCCTTTCATGAAACTATTTATATAGTACTTCATTTTTCCTCTCTATTGGTTGCTTTACAAATATCATCAATGAGGACTCAGCTTTTGAGACCTAAAGGAGAAACAGGCAAGATGAAGCAGAAGGATATGAGTTTATTAAGTTATGATGGCATGGGATGGTTTGACAAAAAAAGCAGCACATATACAAATACTAGAGAGCTTGAGGATTTATCTGGAGAATGTCCTTGAGAGCAAAACATCTATCTTGCTTTTCATTGTTTATTTTGTTAACTTTCTGAATCATCTCTCCATTATCCTGCCCTTTCCATCTTTCTTACTACTTTTAACTTCAGGTCACCTTCATATATATTTTCTAAGATGAAGAATCTTTTTTTCTCAGCCTTAGTCCATTTTTAGTAATTTCCTTCATACACTTGTTCTAACAGTTGGGTCATCGCTTTGTTTTTCTTCTTTTTTTGTCATTTTTGCCACCTCTCTCTTAATTTGTAATTCAAACGGTGGGTCATATTTTTCATCAAATTAAAATATTTAATAGGGTATAATTTTATTTTCACTTATGAATATTAGATATTTTTCCTAATAGAGGAAATTTTACACAGTTTACAAGTTAATTGTACAGGAACTGATTCACGTGTTTATTTCTAAACTACTATATGTATTACTTCATCGCATTTTCTTCATGTAGAAGGTGGATTTTGTGATTTCTGAAAGATAAAAGGGCTTTTCTCTGAGACAGTAGGTAAGAAACAACCTCAGGTCCCATGTGCTTAGATGTAGGAGGATTGATATCAGGAACAGCATCTGTACATCTCCTATACTGGCTCTTATGGATGGGGAGAACAGAATTTTAAATATTTCTAGTAAAAATAAAATAAAGATGAGTATGTGAATGCAGTGAAATACAGTTTGCTAATTTTATCTGTGACATCCCTTTAGGAACAAAGATTTTGTGTCACAAGGGTATCTTGTGTTTCTTTGGAAACCTATGTTGTCTTTTTTGTTTTGTTTTGTTTTACAAGACTCTCTTGGTATTTCTGATCACTCAGGGTTTCCTCATTTCATTAAATAGTGGATGCTTTCCTAGAAGTTTCTCTAGAATGGGTTGTCTTTCTTCTCTGTTATGACATTGTATTATCTGAATACGTTTTGTGATCATTTTCTTTAAACTGTCAGGCCAATATTTGCTTGATTTTGTTTCTGTGGGTTTCTTTCATAATTTTCATCTCATTTTCTATATCTGTAGATAATTCAATTTGAATACTAAGGAAAAATGCATATCTCTAGATAATAACGTGTTCATTGGAACACTAAACCACACTGACAGTTCAATAAATAATCCTATTTGTTCTATTGAACAAAATGGAACCTGGTCAATTTATATTTCCAGTTATGCTTACTGTTAAAAAACATCCCATACATACATTAATTGCCTTAAAAATCCCTTTATGATTGACAATAAAATAAATGGTAAGTCAGTGATCCTGGAGAATCAGGTAGATTGCCTTTTTGGAAAAATTAAATTTGGACTAAGTATATTCAACAAATTCCTTGACGATATGTCTCATGTTCAGCAGTTATGATGGAAGTAGACTTTGAAACCAGATGACTATGCAAATCAAACACAATTCTCTATATAATCAGTTATTATAAAGGATACCTAATTTATTATTATCAAATCACAGTCAGCAGAAGTCAGAGGCAAATTGATATAAATCTTGTGATGTATATTACCTGATTTCTCTGTTTTCACTGAGCTAAATGTCCCATGGAACTTCATAACATTTTTTTGGCATAAGGAACCTCATTTATGGGTGTATTTGATTCTATTTATACATAGTTTAAAGTGATCTTTTGTCCTGTGTGTCAGTTTTTCCCCCTGGAAATTGTACACATGTACATAGAAATGTAACTTCTTTTTTCCAGGAATCAAATCCAGGTCTCCAGCATGGCAGGTGAGAACTTTGCCACTGCACCACCATTGCCCACCTTAAAAATGTAACTTTTTATATGAGTAGATCAATGCAAGAAAACCAGGACTGTCACTGTTCTCCCTTTTCAGCAGTTAGATATAGATATAATTACAGAGCTGTTTTGTGTATTTTTCTTCACATGACAAGAAAGGAAGAGGAGTAGATTACTGTCTTTCTTTAAGTGCTTTATTTTTTTAACAAGTTACACAGGGACACTGCTTTTAAAACAATTGAGATTAAAAACATAAAACTGATAACAGCAGAGTATCTATGATTGGAGGCAGCCCTAAGCCCTAGACCACAAGACTCCACAGTAACCTGCCTGTTGGCTGCCCTCTGGAGAATGTTCTCTGATAATCAATGGATTTTCTCCCTCTGGCCATTATTTTCATCTTCCAACCATGCATTTCTGTCAGCATGGCAACTGCAAATACAATGAGTAAGATAATATTTACTTTATATATTTTATCTAAAATCACCCTACATTTGTCTAATGTTAGGTATACTTAGTAAAGTTGGCAAAAATCCTCTAGGCAATATATATACTCCTGGTTCTAGTTCACTCTCATTATTTATTTAGGTTCCTAAGGTACCTTCATCTTAGGCCTAAATTGAGTGTTCATAGTGAAATAAGTATGTTTTTTTAATAGGCTTGTGGCATACCATTTGGAAGAGCATTTCTGATTAAAAAAATAGTTTATACAACTGCTCTGACTTTGTGATTCCCTTTTATTCAAAGTAGTGGATATATTTTTTTAAGATTCTCAAGATTTGAAGGAGAAAGTAAGAATTGACATAAAGGCTAAAAATAGATGAACAGACACATTTGATTTTACACTTTCAAGGCTTTCACTTTGCTCTCATAGATTTTAAAACTATACTGTAATATTTTTATTTTAATAATGTCATGGGTTATCACTTATATCCCATGGATATTGACCAAATTAGTTCAAAAGTTATTATCCCCATTTCTTGATATGTATTTGGGTTCTAATGATATGTCTAACATGTTTAATCCAACACACATAATCACTTGATCTCCACATTCCCTTAAAGGTAAAGTGAGTGTCATTATAAATGGCAGAGTTGTCAAGTGAGTTCTCATGTAGAATACTTGCACAGACCTTAAAGTCTTAGGAAAAGTATTTCTTCACTTAAGAGATGATGGTAAGCCTGAGAGAAAGTGGAGAAAGGAGCAGAGACCTAAAGAATTTGTGTAAAGTAGAAATCTGATAATGGAAAAAACATACTTCCACCACTCCAAGGCGTGTGTTGGAAATGCCTGCTACTTTGAGAATATAATTTAATATGAACTTACTGGAAGAGTTTATTAAAGCTCTGAATTCATGGCTCAGATGAGCAAAAATTAGAAATATGCTGTGGAAAACCACAACAGATATCAGAGTATGCAATTAAAAATAAAAATTTTTCATTGTTAAAATGATTTCATAATGAATTTTGGCACACAGTATCCCACCCTTCATCTTAAAACTGCCAATCACCAGATGAAATTGTGTTCAAAATCAACAACTATTACACAAATGGAAGAAACAGCCAGAGAAGACCTTTGCACACCTCTGTAGATTTATGTTATTGAAAACAATCTATGTTGTCTTTTTCTACACTGTCTTTTTCATGATTTTGGCAATTGTTCAACTGGATGTGAAGAGTGAAGCACCATGACCAGCCTTGAGGGTCTTCTTAGTGCTATATCAATCCTGGTCTCATCACAATGAATGATGGCTGGCTTATATTAAAATTCAGAGACTCCCTAATCCTTTGTGCAAAGATCTCTTGCTATGAAATTATTTAAACACTTCAAAAATTGGTTCCTATTTTTCAAAAGCTTTTATTGAAATATAATAAAACAAATTCTTGATAAAGTTTTACAAAATGAATTCACTGCATTTGAATTGGCACCCTGATTAGGAAACACACATTACCTGCACCTCCCGAGCCACCCTTGTGCTCATATCTAGGTGTTATAACCTTAGAAGTAACAGTTCTTACAGCTCATTTGAGCACAGATTCACTATGTTGTCTAAATAATGAATTTGCGGAATATATGTCCTTTGATGTCTGGCTATTTTTGCTTCACATGGTGCCTGTGAAACCCATTCCAGTTTGTGTTAGTTTGCAAGCTGCTGGGATGTGATATGCCAGAAATGGAAGTCTTTTAAAGCATTAGCATTGGTGTGGCACATTTGTTACATTTGATGAAAAATATTAAATTACTCACTATAGCCCATAGTTTGCAATAAGTACATTTTCCCAAATACCACTCTATTATTAATTCTTTGTAATAGTGGTGTACATTTCTTCTAGTTCATGAAGGAATATTTTTATAGTTATACTATTAATCATAGTTATTGTCTACCATGGGGATCATTGGGTTATACAGTACTATGTATTATCCTCTCTTTGCTTCTAGTAAAGCAACACTTATATCTCTAACCTTACCCTTTCAACCACAATCAGCCACATAACTCTGTGTTGTTAATTACACTCAACATACATAATGGGCTACCATCACCTCTATCCATTTCCAAACATTTAAATTCAACCTAATAAAAATTTTACACACATTAAACATCCATTCCCCATTCTCTACTCTTACTCTATATCCTGATAACCTATATTCTGGATTTTAATTCTATGAGTTTACCTATTATAATTAGTTCATCTTAGTGAGATTATAAAACATTTGTCATTTTGTATTTGACTCATTTCACTCCACTTAATTTTGTCAAGGTTGATCACATTTCCATGCTGCAAAACTTCATGTCTTTTTACTCCTGAATAATTTTCCATTGTATGCACTTATTATGTATTGTAAATACACACATACAATGGAATATTATTGTTCCATTTACCACAATCCATGGTAAATACATATATACATTCATCAGTGCTGGTTACTTTTGGGTTGCTTCAATCTTTTGACAATTGTGAATAATGCCACTATGAAGATTTTTGTACAAATGACTGTTCATTTGTATAGTCACTGCTGAGTGATATGGCAGTTCTATACTCAGCTTTTGGAGGGAAAAAAAACTATATTCCACAGTGGCTGTATCATTTTACATTTCTACCAGCAGTGAGTAAGTTCTCCACATCCTCTGCAATACTTAGAGTTTTCTATTTAATAGTTACTATTCTAGTAAGTGAAGTTATATTTCATTGATTTGCATTGCCCTACAAGCTAGCATCTATCTCCTATAGAAATTGTAGGTTGTTCATGTGTTTCTGGGAAATTGTTCATTTCATCTTAGTTGTTTAGATTGTTGGCATGCAGTTGTTTGTAGTATTCTCTTTGAATCATTTTTATTTCTATAGGGTCCATGGTAATGACCACCCTCTGGCTTCTGTTTCTCCTTATTTTCATATTCTTTTTTTTTTTGCCAGAATAGCTAACTGTTGATCAGTTCAAACAACTTCAGTTTTGTTGATTTTATTGTTTATGATTGTTATCAATTTCATTTATTTCTGCTCTAATATTTGTAATTTCTTTCATTCTGCTTGATTTGGGATTAATTTGCTTTTATCTTTCTTTGTTCGTGCAGGTATGCATTTATCTTCCTTTTTAATTTAGGTGTTCTGCATTACAAATTTCCATCTTAGTGCTGCCTTCACTGCAACCATAAGATTCAGGTGTAGGAGCAAACCTCTCTCTGTGTCTTTTCTTTTCAGCTAGCAGAACTCTCTTTAGAGTTTCTTGTAGGAAACACTTGGCCCTGCTCAAATTTTTTCATTCTTTTCTCTATCTGTTTTTTTGTTCATACAGTTTTGGAGATCTTGTCTTGTAGGTCACTAATCCCTCTTTTAGCCTTTTCAAATCTGCTTCTGTATCACTCTTGTATATTTTAAATTTCATCTATTGTGCTTCTCATTCCCATAATATCTGTTACTTTGCTTTACATGTATTAAAATTCTTCTTTATGCTCATCCAGTGTCTTTTAATTTCATTTATCTCTTTATCTCATTTCCTTTCATTGTTTTAGGGGATTTGCTTGAATATATTTGAGCAGTTACTCCAAATACTGTATCTCCTCTAGGTTTTCAATTTGCCCCTTTAACTGGGATTTTTTCTTGTTTCATAGTATGGCTTGTAATTATTTGTATTTGGGCCTCTTGGTTGTGTTGATAAGATCATTCTGAATGCTGGCTTCCCTCTCTTATCTAAGGTCTTGCTATTGACTTGATTCCTGTTAAAGCTCTTTGTTGGCACTGGTTTCATGAGTATTTTCTAGCCAAAACAGCAGAGTGCACCTGAAGGGGTTGCAGACCTGTTCCAAATGACCCTGGGGAGAAGATTAGAAAAGCAGCTTCTGAAGACTGCACTATCACAGCATGACCAACAGGTGATACTCTTTGACAATTTATTCCCCAAGGTCCTACAAAGTAAGTTACTTTTAGTCCTCCATCTTCTCTACTTCTGTAGGCAAGTGGAAATAATGGCCTCACAGGTGCATGTTTAAAAAGGGCTAAGGCCATGGGATCCAGAAGAACAATTTTCCAAGCTAAATATTGGATCAAGGCTGTGCTGTCTCCCCTGTACTTGGGAAGGGAAGAATTCCAACCTCTCAATCTGTAGCAGTCCATTGGGAAGAAGCCAGGCCAATCAAAAGCTGTTGGCCTTGACTGGGGGTGGGATGTACACCAGGAGTTGCATCCAAATGAATCATCCACTGCAGTTTCTCCATCTTTGGAATTGGTGATACAGCATGCATCATGAGTGCCTGTCTGGGTAGGACCAACTTGAGGTACCCTGGTATTCAATTTCACCAGCCATCAGTTGAATCAGAACTATGCTATGTTTCCAGAGGGGAAGGCTTTCCTGAGTCTCCCAATCCACAGGAGATCACTGGATAGGAAACATGGACTCAAGGGAGGGGAATGGGTTCCAGGGGGCAGAGCTGAATGAGTTACTCACAATAGTTTCTCTATCCCAGTTTCTCTGTCTCCTCATCCAGCATGGTATTCCTCACTGGCCTCCTGAGCCCCAGAATAGCTGCTTTGTACAGTTTCTGCCTGTCCTGTAGGTGATTTGGGTGGAGGAGAAAGGTCTGTCATTCCTTAATCCATCATATTCTACTTCAAAGATTATTAATGAAAGTTTATGGTATCACCATCAGTTGATGAGATTTAAGCTTACAAGATGTTATAGATTCATTTCTGTCTGAAAACTTCCTGATATGCCTGCACCTATACAGACTTCCCCATGTAGGCAGGGTCTGACCCTGTGTTCTCTGTGAGAAGACTCAAGATGAGAATTGACTCTTAGATAAACCACTAAGTGCCAGTTTGCTTAAAGAGCAACTGAGATCCAAGGTAAAGCACAACACAGATCTAGAAAAATCACTGCTCACCAAAGATCTGGCTCTCAGCATTCCATTCTGAGCACTGTGTCTACTGATCTCTTTATTGCTGTTTGCAATCATATCTTTTTCTATGATTTAAATCTTCTTTCTTCATGTAAAAGAACATTATATTATGGCTTTTCAAATGATGTAAAGTCAATCAAATATTGTCTTAGGATTGGTATGGGGGAGAATATAGCAAATGGAAAAGCAACCCTTAGAATATCCATCCAAGATAATATTTTTTTGCATGGGCAGGCACAGGTAAATGAAACTGGGTCTCTGACATAGCAGGCAAGAACTCTGCCTGCTGAGCCACCATGGTCCACCCTATCCAAGATAATTTGAAATAAATTTAGCATGACTTCATTGTCCTTAAAATGCCAAAAAAAGATTTTTTCTGTTGTTTAAAATAATTTTTTTAACTAAGCTGTCAATACAAAAATACAATCTAAGTTTTAGTATATATGAGCATCTAGCCACATGACCTTCTATCTTCTCTTATTAATTTCTCTCTCCATGACTTCCAAAGGTTGCTCAGCTCTTACTTCTGATTTCCTGTTATTTGCTACACTACTTTGAGTCTATTCTTTGCATGTGGGATTCTGAGTTATGACAAGGAAATACTTGAACAGTCAGGTGACTCTTGCTGAAACTTCCCCCTCCTGGTTCATACTTCCTGATGAGGGGAGAAGGCACTGACTTATCATGACTGCAATTTACCTAATGACAATGTGATTGTGAGTTATCTGATGTAGTATTTTGCCCTAGGAGTCAAGGAAACATTACCTTCTCTGTGGCTTTGTGCAGGGAGCCTATTTGGAGCATTCTGCAGGACTGGCTTAGAAAAGGGTGTGTGATGGTCAAAGGGTAAACTTGTTCCCTCCCCTGGTCTATCTCAGAGGAAAAATGAGAAGAAGGTGCCTGGGGAGCCTGGAAACTCAGTGACTTTATGATGGTATAAGGTATTTGGGGAGAGGGCAGGGCAGGCAGGTGGAAGGGGCTTGAATGAGGTCAGTATATAGGACCAAATCAGGAGCAACAGGGAAGCTTCAGAGGGAAACTGATCCAAGATTATGGTGCAGAAAATAGAGGAGCACAGACTGAAGAGAAGGCAGGTACCTGTGCACCAAGGAACCAAAAGAAGTCAGAGGGAGGAGAAACCAGAGGAGGTGATGAGAAAAGTGAATGGGTGTGCCTTCCCTGGTTACTGGGAACTTAGAGTGATTGGAAAACACATAGGTAAGAGATGAAGCAGTAGGGCAAGGATGGAGAACTGAAGGGTGGAAAATGGTGGCAGTAATATCTCCTAATAGAATAGGCATTATGAAATGGATAAGATTTGTGCAGACCAAGGTATAAATTGACACAGCCTGCAGGGTTCCTAAGGAAAGGGCTGGATGGGGAGGTGTGAGTGTGGGCTGGAGGGAAAGAATAAAGAGTTGGGAGTAAAATGAGGGGAGAAGCAGTGTAGGAAGCACTGATGCATGGAGAAGGCAGAGAGGTTGCAGCATTCCAGGAAGGTGTGAGGCCTTAGGGTCTTCCTAAATGGATGAACACATGAGAAGGGAGAACTAGGGAGAACTTGGGCTTGGAGAACTGGGACCAATTTGGGGAAAGAGAACAAGCAGGAGGAGATAAGAGCCCCAGAGAGGACAAGGGATTCTCTACATCTTTGTGGCAGGGGAAAGGAGTTCAGAGGAAATGGTGGAGCTGGGAAAGATCAGTGGCTGAAGTGAAAATAAGCTGAATGAAGCAGTTGAAGAATGTTGAGAGGGCCTGGGATGCAAGTCAATTAATTGTGTGGGAAGCTGACAGAGTTGAAGTGAATGGGGTTCTTGAGGTGGGGTTATGACCATAGAGAAGGGAACAACACAGAGGAGGAGAACTGAGGCAGGGGAGGAGCAGGATTGTAGAGAAGCAGCATGGAGGGAGGGGTAATGTTGGCTGAAGGGCAGAAATTAAGGGATTCCAGTGAGGTCTAGGGGACTTTGAAGGATGAATCTGAGGGGAGAGGGAGGGATGTGTGTTTCCCTGAAGGGTAGAGGGAATGGGGAAGAGTCTGTCTGGAAAGGAGAGAACAATGAGAGAAATGTTGGTAACAGATAAACCAAGGTGACTGGTGTGAGCTGAGGCAGGTGTTGGGGGAGGGTGCAAAGAGAGGTTGGACATGGTGGCAGGGTGCGGCCAGGGAAGGCCATAATTGACTGGGAAAGCTGAGCACACAAGACCTGAGGCCACGTTTATGGATAGGAAAATGCAAAGAGAGAAGAGGAGAGTGGAGCCCAGGCCATAGAAGACAAATCATCTTAATATAACTATGAAATTCCAAAATTATTGAAAGTAATTTATTACTCTTTGAATTTATGAAGAGATATTTGTGGCATATGGCATATAAATAACCAAGTGATGCTTTAGCTAATATTCCTTAATACTCATATTCCTATTAGATAAGAGTTGACATTCAATTTTAACAGATATGCACAAAAGTATTGCCACAGTTTTCACTAAGCCAGATTTTCACGTGAAAATATGATTTATATAATGACATTATGCTTCCCAACAATATACTAAAATTTTAGCATATGCATCTTTAAGATTGCATATGAAGAAACATTATGATAGCAGTTATGTAGAAAGAAGTTATTAACATAAATAATCTAGGAAAAATTTACAAAATAGGAAAAAGGCAACAAAAACTATAAATTGTGAGGCATTAAGTGAATCTTTCAGAACAATTCAAATTGATGTCTAAGTATTTTCACTTCAATATGACTGAAGTTCAAAGAATATTCCGTTGTAAAATAATAGTATCTGCATTTGAAGCTTTTAGCTGTTTGGGTAAATAGAAAAAAAACAAATATGTCTGTACACTGATAACCAATATATTTTAACCTCTGTTCTCCCTAATTTTTTCAAAACCCTTACCACTCCCTTCCATTGATCACTAGTATCTCAATCTATTCAATTTATTTTAACATTTGTTCCTTTTATTATTTATTTATTTTTAAGCCATATTTTATACTCATCTGTGTGGACCATCTCTTGCTATGGCTGTGGAGTAAGGATCCACTGGCCATGGGTGACCAAATCCCACTATTGAAGTTAATCTTTCTTGTCTCTTATCTTTTTGAGTAAATGTTCTCTGCAGTACCTGTGTAAGTTTAGTGTATTCCTGCTGGCCCCAACACTTTCATGGACTCTTTTCTATACTACATGTGGGGAAATTCATGCCTTACAGATGGTAATAGATATATTGCCCCAACAATTGACCACAAAGCATTCTATGGGGCATGGTGGAGGCATAAGGATTTATTGGTTCAGGATTCCAGGTTGGTGACAGCTTCCTGGGAATACTAGGATGATTGAGGTGCAGGCCTCCCTCTAGCCACATGAGAATAAGTGAGATACAAGCAATCTGTATATTAACAGTGAAACAATGATATGGTGCATAGGGCAGAGAGGCAAGGGTTGAATACTAGGAATAGTGGGAAAATTATACCCTGTTTTCTGGCCACCTGTACACTGCCATGCCACCTGCTAGCCCCCATAGTATCTCAAGGGCTTTAATTGATTCCCAAGGTAGGTTGGGACCTTTGCAGGGTGCTCCACCAAGTAAGAACTCTTCTCAGATCCAAAGTTAGACTAACTCAACATAGAACTACCCTAGCTTGGTTTAGAAAGGAATTGTCAAAATAAAAATAAGAGATTTCCCTGAAAGTATAACACATTTGTTAAAATATAAATATGGGTAAAAAGCAAGGTTGTTTCATGTGGCTTGGTAATACATCTGTTCAATGAAGGAACATCACAAACTCAATTGTCTGCTGGAGAGGCAAACTGGCTCCACACTACAATGTATTTTGTCTGAAAAAATAAAACCAAAAGTACAGGGATAGAGACAAGCCCATGACACACTTATTCTTGGTGGCTAGGAGTTTGAAAGTGCTATTTCCAGCTGAGATGTACCTCCCCAAAAGTAAAATTCCCAGGATGACTGTTTATGAGGCCATATCTGCCCTTTGGGTAAAGGAAAGACACTTGGTTGTGTATTTCAGTCCTGGGGAGGGTGTGAATGAAATGGTTCTACCCTAGAGAGCATCTGAGTCATTAATGAAACAAGGGTCTACTCAGGAGAAGAACCAAATATTCTACTTATGTTCTCAATTAGTAAAATGGTAGAAAAGATAATGTCCTGACTTGTGAAATCAGCAGCACAACATTAGCCATTATCACTGAGGTAGCTCAGAAAGACAGAAGCCAAGCAATAGGATGACATGATAAATGGTCATAAGGGAACACTAAGAACTACCAAGGGAAGACAAATAAGGGGGCAGGGCACCGACAGGGCAATGTGACCTCGGTTTCCAAAGCAGAAATGAACTGGATCCCTGCAGGAAAATTCCCAAAGTTATGGGGCAGAAACTGGTACAAGATTAAGACCCTATGGTTATCAACCATAGAAGAACAGGAGGTAGAAAGTTCATAGATCTGGAAATCTGCAAAGTAGTCCAATAAGCACTAGGTGCTGCCCTGGAAACAGGAAAACACAGGTTGCTAAGACTTCCTTATGCATGGACTAGGACAGTGAGGAGGATAATTCTGACATGAGTGACATCAGATAGTGAGGATGCTTCCCATCTTTCTAATTTATCACTGGAATGCATTCAAAAGGGGTAGGCTGCAAGAGTATTAATGAAAAAGTCTCTTGATTTCAAATTGTGTGTGTTTCTGGGGTCTTTCCCTTGAAAACAGGACTTTCTGAAAATTAGAAACACTGAAAATTGAACACTCCTTGCACATTCAGTGCACATTCTTGTCCTTGTTTAGTATGACCACTATGTTCTTGTGGGCAAAAGCTATTTTGTAATAAAATAATGATAAATGGAATGACACTCTTACAGATTCTGGATTCTGGAGAACTTTCT